>JAWDEX010154774.1:0-20762 GCA_035221805.1 Trichilia hirta | reverse complement strand
GGTATTCTTATGTATAAATCATTTGTTTATGAATGCGCCTTAAGTTTTACGCAAATGAGTCTAATTTTTTTCTTTGTCTGTTGGCGCTTAGGTTCCAGAGGGGTCTGAAGAGGAAACCCATGGCTTTGATCAAAAAGCTTCGCAAGGCGGTAATATTTCTCATTCTCTAATTATATTTTTATTTTCTTTTGTAATTTTTCTGACATTTGATTGTGGGTAATTTTTTGTTTGGATCTGTTTGCTAGCTTATTTATGTAATCTTTGATTTTGATTTAGGCTGGTTGATTAAAGCTAATTTCTTGCGGTTGTGGTGTTAATTTACTGATTTTGTGACGCCTTTGGTTTTATGTGATCGTATTCTTGTTTAAAGCTGGTAAGGAAGTGCAAAATTGATGACTATATGTAATTTGAAGAGTGTATTATTATTGATAGGTAATTTGGTGTTTTACCGTCTGCTTAATGAGAGTAATTTGAGTACTTGCTTGATTGTCAAGGAGACTGAGCTGTGAGAATGGCAACTGATAACTGGTTTTGTTACTTGATAACAGCGTAGGGGTGATATTAAATTGATTTAGCTTATGACTCTACTTCTAGTTCACACTTCTGTTGATGGATTGGTGTCCCTCAGTTTGGATTTTTCTTGCGCGTGATGTGGGAGTGTGCGAGTCTTAACTTCATATATAGATTGGTAGTTTAGATGAGTGCTTAAACTTGGTTATTATGTATTAGAGTAAGATATTGTTTATTGGTTTTATGTATTAGTTTTTAAGGAGCCCATTAAAAGTTTGTGTATCTGAAGAAATTTATAGTTAATGACTGTTGTTGCATGTTAACATTGATAGTGTGTCATGATAAGTCTTGGATATATTATTGCTGTCGATGGTTTGTGCATATTATTTGTAGAATTAACTTATTATCTATTTAACATCATTGAGTTAATGCAGGCAAAGAAACAGGTTCTATATTTCTAGAGCTCAGGTGTTTGTAAATAAAGTGGACTTGTGCGTGGTTTGTTGATAGGATTATAAGATTTTTTTTTCCTCCAACTTTGCATTCTAAAGGTGTTATTGGATGTTGTGTATTGTTAGCTGTTGACATTGATTTTGTTACTTTAGACAATCATGTGGAATTATCAAATCACAACTACTTTTCTTTTTAACACTTCTTGAGTTTTTTTTCAAGGTTATTTTCTTTTAGCCGAGACTAAAAGTTACGTTTTCTTGTTTTGTCTCAGAAAAGGGAGGCACCACCTGGTGAGAAGCCAGAACCAGTTCGTACCCATTTGCGAAACATGATCATTGTACCTGAAATGATTGGAAGCATCATTGGTGTGTACAATGGCAAGACATTCAACCAGGTTGAAATCAAGCCAGAAATGATTGGCCATTACCTGGCTGAATTCTCTATCTCATACAAACCTGTGAAGCATGGTAGACCCGGTATTGGTGCTACCCATTCTTCAAGGTTCATTCCTCTTAAGTGAGATGTATGCCGGATGTTTGACAATTCAGTTTTATTTTTATCTTCAGAGAACGTCTAAGTTGATCACAATTTTGGTTTGTTGCCGTTTTTTGATTGCTGGATGAAAGACTAGCATTTGAGTTGTTAATTTAGATAATGGAACTTCTATGTCTAGTTTAAAGAACTTATATTTTTTGGTTTCTTTGGTACCTTTGCTCCCTGAGAAATATGATGTTCAAATCTTTTTGCCCTTAATTTAGTAATGTGGTGCTATTTCAATACCAATTACTTGTTTAATCTTTGGGTGATTTTATCTCATAATTTCTTTGTGGTTTTGCGGAAGGGAATTCTCTCTTGACGTCGTTCCTGTTGTAACAATCATGGAATTGAATTACTTTTTTTGTTAATGGTGATGGCACAATTTTTACTTCTTTTATACAGCAGTTAACCTACTGGCGCCATCCATGCATAGGGTATGTATATTTTCTTCTAGTGGGCTGATGGGTTTACTACCCCATTCCATATGGTAGAGTATATTGTTATGGCTATGTAAAACTAGTAATTGGTGGTGCACGTGATTTGGTAACTCAATTTATATGTAGCGAGCTCTGCGTATGATTGATATTTTGATTTTGGATATGATTTGTTATATGGTTAAAATTTAAAAATTTTAGTTACAAATTTTACATTGATCATTAGTCAATAATTAATTTGAGGGGAGCTGTTGAGAATTTTTTTTTTTTTGTATAACTTGAGGGGTTATGATTGAGGGGGTTTTATCCGTATGGAAATGGTGTTTTAAATTTAGCATTTATAAAAATAAAAATGAAAATAAAATGAAATGAAATGAAACAGTAGATGGAAATAAAATCCATAAAAATGCGCGGTAGTTTGTTTTGAGAATTCGAGACAATATGCGGTGATATTTCTATATAAAATTCTATATAAAACATTGGCCGAAACAAGTCACACATTTCTATATAAAATTCATCTACCCATCATTTTCCTCGAGGTTTCTTTCGATTCTATTTTATTTTACATATTAGCTAAACCTTAATAAACTATTAATGTTGTTGGGAAACTTCTTAGTGCCCAAGTTGAGTAGAAAAAGAATTCACATGTCCAAACTATTCATCACATGCTTAAAATAGATAGGTTACATACTTACAATTAATGTAAATTTTAAAAATTAAAAACATACAAATAACTTGAAATATTTAATACAAAAATTAACAAAAAATTTAAAACAAAATTGATTTAGCAATCCATGAATGTTTTATAGAATAGTCAATCCCATGATTCAGTCAAAATTATAACCTAGGTGCATGATTAGGTGTTGCCGAGTCCACGTTCCCAGCCGCATTATTCTAACCTTCATGGTAACCGAAGAGATGTTTCTATTCCATTTGTTGCAGTGTTCTCTGTACAGCTTCTTCTACCTCAACAACTCCCATCTGGATCAAAGTTAAAATTTAGAAAAAGCACCATTAATACAATGGAAAAACATTTCTGAAAATATATATGACACTGGCGAATTGAAGAGGCCATAGCTATATGCTACCTGAGTTTCAATGTCCAGGATTACTGTGAGGTTTTGATCGGAAAACTGTGATTGAATTTTTCTGGTTCTTGAGTCTAATTTCTTCAAGCATTTAAGAACTTCCAGCATGGAATCAATACCAGATGTTGGATTAGCTACGCTCACTCGAATTTTAGTTCCGCTATTAATATTCTCTCTCAACTCTGCTTCTAGCTCATATTTATTCCTCTCCAGTTCTTGCTTACAGCATTGCAGTTCCTGAATTCTCTTAGTAGCTGTTTTAATGATAGAGTTCTTATCATTCTGAATGGAAAAAAGAAGAAAAGAAAAATGGTCAGACCGAACCGAGAACATCACGTTCAGTTTGGTAATATAAATTAACTGCAGTTGTAAATATGTGTGTTCGGTAATTACCGTGGTTCCACGAGGCAACATGGAATGCAAAATTAAGTAATTTTGCTTCTCCCTCTCTCTTCTCATTCGTTCGTTGATCATGTGCCTGTAACAACGTTCTCTTTCAGGTAATCGCGATTCCTTTTTTGCAGACCCAATTCTCCTCCATAATTCGATCATTTTCTTGTTAGCATTTCGAAAAATATGGCCGTTCCCTTGCCCATATTCAATTCGGGGTCTGTTTGCATAAGGCACAAAAGAGCTTTGTTTAACAGGTAGAGCCTCGCTGTTAAACCAGAAGGTGGTGCCATCGCCTTGAAAATTCTCAGCCAAGAATTCATCCATCGCTTTGTCTTATATTCCTGAGAGTTTCCAATTTTGGTTCCAACTGTTATATGCAAGTATACCGGTCTTCATGTAAAACGTGGGTTTTATTTATTTTATTTTAAAATTAAATATATTTATTTCACACGTGTTCAACCTTTTCTAACTTGGTCCATGGTCAAACCGTACTCAAGTTGCGTCAATGGGTTGGGATGGGTATAGCTGTTGTGTAGCCACAAAAATAGTACTGGGAAAAATGGAATAAAAGTCTTCGGCAAAATAGACCATAGTTGTGTCCGTTGGATCTAATTTCAACGGTGGATGTCATTGCAAAATTGGCATAATATTCTAAAGCAATTCGATCAAAGTTGACGCAGGGCTCATTTGATCTTTTCTCTTGCACAACAGGAAGGGAGTATCAATGAAAAGACAAAAAATTAAATCGAATGTTTCAGCTACAATTCAGGACGAGTAAGGTTTACAAGGAATTTCATTTGAGATAGGAAAAGGCCTGTACTGCCAACAATTTCATATTCTTCAGAGATCATTCCTCACCGGCAAAGCCACTGGAGCTAGAAGCCCTGACTTCCAAGAATTACCGTATTTAACTGCTGATGTGAAAAAATGCTAGCAGATTGTTGTTCTAAACACGGCAAGAGATACAGTTTACCTGTATAATATACATTCTGATGGTACACAATTTTTGGCCATAAACCCCTCGATGATTTTCCGGGCAAATATCTAGCTGATGAGGACAAATATTTGTCACTCTACGTTGTCTTAATTAATAAAAACTGTCAGCTTCTAGCATGTCAGTACTAATGCGAGATGTACAAGGAACTCTATATACTTCCACTTCGGAATCCAGAGGTTCTGTTTATGATTCCTGATCTTGGGCTTGAGTTACCACTTTCGTCTCCACTCTCATTTCCACCGATGTATGTCTCAAGATATGCTTCATCTCCTTCATCCTGCAATTGCAAACGACAATAATCAAATGAGATATTAGACTGGTTGGTTTAACAAACAAAAACAACTAATCTAAGATAATTAACCAAAAGCAGACCTCAGAGTCATCTTCTTCAGTGGTGTAGGCAGAATCTAATTTGTCATACAACTCCTCATCTCCAGTGTCCTTCACGCTGTTCATTTGTTCCTGTCATCGTCAAGCAAGAGACGACAAATTTTAGTGAACAGAGAGATGATATTAAACTTAGTCTTTCATAGTTATAACAGCTAGGCTAAAATTGTGAGAGCAAAAATGCGGAAGGAAGCCTACAATTTCATATCTTAATTTCCCCACTGTAGTCTCCAGATTTGCAATATGCTTTAGGAGAGCCTGTCAATAGAAAAAAGAAAAAAAAATCAGAAAATCAGACAAGATAAAAGGTGTCTGAAAATACTGCAAGCTAAAACAGCAAACCAGACACATGATTGGTGGTTAGCAGGCCTAGTCCAACTCCCAGGAAAGTTCAGCTGGGTTGCCCAAAACAAAAGTTAGAAAGGGTGGCAAAATTAACCCTCTTTCATAGCATGGATAAGATCCCACCTCATTTTTTCTGATAAAATTGTTTTCATTGGTAATCTTTAGAGAGTTCTACAAACTAAGTGTATTCCCATATGCATATGGAACAGTTCATCTAGTTACATATCTACAATGCAGCAGCTTTAGACATGGAAAGATCACTTTCATGTCCAAAAGACTCCTATAAAATTTTCGAGATATACCTCTTGTCTTTGCAGTTCAATTGAACGTGACAAAGCCTTTCTCTTTGTCAAAAGATTCCTTGGCCTCAAAGTGGAAGGCCGTCGGTAGTCTTTTCCCCTATATACAATTATAGCATAACCTTTGGAGATCTTGTCCATTGAAACCAAGACACCTCCACTTTCAGCTTCAAGTGCTAATGCAACTTTTTTGACCTGATCAAAAGTTTTAACCTTCACAATTATCTTAACCAATTCCCGATATTTCCAGTGCAAATGCATGTTCTCCACGGTACCATCGAAAACTCCGCGTCTACCTGAAGAAGGATTTACACTCCCATAAATTCTCATATTCAGAGACGAAAGCCATACTAAATTTAGTAGTTGGAAGATTATTTTACCAAGAAGTAAGAAAGCCTTCATCCTCAAACCAAGCTTGCGAAACATAAATCTTTCCTCATCAGTGATGCTCTCCGGGTCTGCTTGCCTTACTGCTGGTTTTAAGAACTCTTCCACCTTTGATAAGGTTTGTTCGGCTTTCATTAGCTTTCGTTCAGCCTGATAAACAAAAATCTCAAGTTCAAATCACACAGACTTTCTTCTTACCATTTAAGATCAACAAGATCTGAAACTAAAACTTATCCCAACCTCATTCACCCTATTGCCAATAGAGTTGAAAGCAAAGACTCAAATTATGGAGACTTCACAGAAGGACACACATGGCTCTGGGATCCATCATGTTATTGTTTAACATTTTAAATTCAATCTTATGATATAAAAACTTCAAATCAGACAAATCTGCAAATCTAGAACAACAAAACATGCATTACACATTGTCATGGGTGAAGATCCCAAGTTTATAGGAACTCACAATAGCAAGCTTCCATTCCAGTTTTCGGACAAGTTTGGCATGCGTCATTATTTCAGCTTCTCTCATCAGATTTTCCTTACGGCTATATCCAACCTTTTTCCCCCGCCGAGCAGTTGCATCCAAAGTTTCCCCAGAGGGCCACAGCAGTTTTCCTAAGGCTGTTCCAGAAGTTTTCCTAAGGGCCACAGCAGTTCCAGATTTCTTAGTGGTTTTGACACTTGGTGAGACAAAGGCTGATGCTCTTAACCAAGCCTGCTCCTCTTCATCTTGAAGAAACTTAGCCAGCTGCTCTCTTTCCAGCAATGCTTCAGTTACATCTGATGATAAGAAATTCTTTCCCCTATAGAAAACCAAGAAGTCCTTGTTTCTAGAGAGCAGTGTGCTTTCTGTCAATTTCGGCATCCAAATGTCCAATGTCCAATGTCCATCTTTGAATTTCTTATAGAAACCTTATTGCATTGATGAAAAGTATACTGATAAATTGACCAGTTAACTATCTACATGATGAAACCTCAATTTTTTAATTTGCTCCAGAAATATGGGGATATAATTCGTTCAGGGCCTCAATCTGATTGGATATTGTATTGCAATTAATTATTCTACTGATGTAACAAGTAAAAATTCTATTAAGTATAGCCTATCCACAGAATTCAATCAGAGTAAATAATAATTTGCCCAATATCTTAAAATAAGTTACAACCAAACATCAGCATATGCATATTCGTTTATTATGTTTGGATTAGGAAGAACAATTATTCATGAGAATGCATAGGTTTTAAAGAGCATAAATGATAGACGAAAGATGGGGGATAATTGGGTGCATGAGGACATATCATTGCAACTTCAGTGAATCCGAATATTATAGTCGATTACTTCCATTACCTTGATATCTTCAGCCATTCTTTCACTAGTAATCAGCTGCATGTCTCGTTTAAGTGCAATTTTGGCAATTGAACTTTTTTCCCATAATTTAATCATAGCCACAGCCAAACCTTGGTGCTACCTACTTCAACCCGAAGAAAGAAAATTTACAGTTATTTGGAGGACCATTTTTAGAAACATATGAATTTATCCTGAATAATGTTGCATACCTAAGGCAAAATGTGGAAGAAGAACATGGTCAAGCCTTTGTAAATTTGTTGCCTTCTTCTGTGAAAGAGTAGATCTAACTCCATAAGGAAGCAGTCGGCAGGGAGGTTGGTAACCAGAAACTGTTCCTGAAAGCATATCTGTGTCCACAGGTAGGGAACCACGTGCTGGCCAATCAGTGTACCTAAGACCAAGAGCATCTAAGAGCTTATCCACTTCATTTCATACTTCATTTCTGACATAGATTCTGTTTCCCGTTCCTCAGTAGTTTCCAAATTTGTTTGAGGTGCATGTACATTATCATAAGAACCAAACTAGGCAGAATTCTTTAGAGTTTTATCGGTAGCTGTTAATAAGGAATTACTAGTATGCCAATTCCCTTGTATATCTGTTTATCAGTAGCCGGAGGTAAGGAGCTTGCAGGAAGCTCATTTCTCCTATATATCTGTTTGTTCAGTTGCAACGTTGGAACCTCATAACTCACACCTCTGTACAAAGAAACAGCAGTGCCAGATCTCCAAATCACCAATCCACCGGTTTTTCTCGAAAGAATGAAATATAAAACGAAAAGGAAGAAGACTAATTTATTGATTGTTTACTGATGACTAAAATTTCTTAATTTTTTTTATCTGAACTACATATTGTTTTTCTCTATAAGGATGGCATTCAAAAGATGGACAAGATATAACAACATGAATGCAAGCCAGTATTGTGAATAATGCATACATGAATACAGAGCTTGCACTAGACATTAATATGCATAAAGAAAAAAATTACTCCTATAAAAAGAGGTTCATTTTTGAAGATATCTGGACAAAGCCCTTTAATATCTCTCCACCACAAGGGTATGAAATCATAACTGATATATAGCATGCACTTTGCTGCCAAAATCATAGGAGGCCTTGTGATAGACCGTCAAAAGAAATATAAAATTTGAAAACCTTATTTAGTTTACCACTTCTAAGAGAATGACTACATGATAAAGTTCCTTATCTGCTTGCATCTGCAAAAGACTTCTATAACATCTTCCCAAGTATTGTTTGTCAGCACAATCTCAACGTGCTCCATCTATTTTCAAGATTTGAAACGCCTCAACCGAGCAATAACGATATATCAGGTCTTCAATATTTGGAATACTCAGAGTATGTGAGCTTAGATGTTTATCTACCAAAGCTATACTATGGTCTGTACATGAGGATAGTAGCCAACACACATTGGAGTATAAGACTGTCTCTGAGTATTGAAAGCAAAAGCAGAGACATACTTGTTTTTCACAGCATGTTAGATCCTTTACAGTTGAAGAACGCAATGAAGTTCCCACATTGAGCGTTCATCGAGATTGAAATTCTATCATTTATTCTTTGCAAATCAGAAAACATGTATCAATTTACATTTTTCATATAATAATATGGTTTAATTCATTCTTTTTCCACTCCCTATTGATCGTGAAGAATTTTAATCGCAATCATGAACAAAGAAATTATGAACGTCTAGAAAATAGAAAGACAACACAAAGTCAAATAAACATAAGATAAATAACAAGTTTACAAGACGCAGACATCCAATATCTCATGCATCTTCTTCGTATTAAGGGCTGGGGCACCCTCAATCTTCAATCTCACAATCTCTGAAGTCTTCCATTTCTCATGAATCGTGTCCACCATAATCTGAGTAACACCAGCACCTCCAATATTTGTCTTGTTCTTCGTCTGAAATGTCAGCTTCCTCAACCTCCTCAATTCAGACTGTGGTAGAGTCAACCCCGCCAATGAAATCCGCCTTGTCCTCTGCTTTGCTGACCACTTCCCTTCCTCTTCTTCCTCCTTTGGCTTCTCCCACGGAAACTTCACCTCTCCATCCCTCACTATTTCCTCTCCTAAACCCAATGGTTTTTTGAAAACCCTCCTCGTGTATTCGGCAACATTCCTTTTTCCACATAAAATATGTCCTCTATAGACCCTTTTTCAATCATTCTCTCCGGTTCTTTATCCCTCCTCTCATTATCACCGTATCATCTATGCACCCAAAATTTTCAATTTCTCTACAATCTTTCCCATTTTACTACTACTACCATCGTCAACACCACTATCATCACTATTACTTCCGGCAAAACCTAGACTTGACAAATCCACGTAACTATTCTTTCGATAATTGACCACAGCACGAGGTGGTTTCGGGCGGTTATTTTTACTGGGTTTGTTCCATTTATCTAACCAGCTATCACTACTAGAACTTGAGTAGTTGTCTTTATCAGGTTGAGAAAAGGGTTTACTAGTAGACAAAGAACTTATTTTTCTTCGCTGGTTTCGTTCTTGGGCTGCATTTGAAGAGAAATTGAGATAGAAAAAGCGATTTTCAAGAGGAATTGAGTGACAGTACCTGAAGAAAGGGGGATGGATGCCATGAAACTTCGAGAAGGAGGATTGAAGTGAATCGAAAATAGTTGTTGTTGGGTAGAACTGGCGGCTGGGGACTAGAGCCATATCGTTAGCCGAGAGATATTTAATGCTAAAATTTAGCGAATAGAGCAGATATCAATTGATATAAATTGGACTCTTGGGTTATAATGCTCAACAATCATAGACTCTGCCATATTTCCAAAGAGTGAACTGAAGTCTAGTTTCTAACGCTGTTGTCAGTTGCGGGAATAATAATATCTAAGTCCAATATCAGCATTATTAAAAATAAAAAATAAAAAGTAAAAAATAAATTATAAAATCTTCCATTAAATTTTGGTACTTTTTTTGAGAATTAAAAATTTATTATATACATAAAAGTAGAGACAGTTTTTGCCATTTCCTAACAGTAAAGTTTCATGTAATTATTTTTAATAACTTATTTTATAAAATTTAAAAGAAAATTTAGAATTTATGTTTAGAAGATTTAAATATTTAAATATTATTGGTATTGATAGTTTCACTCGCCCTGTACTTTCTGATCCTACTGTTATTTAGCAAGTGACCTGACCCAGCTCTTATAGCCTCAAAATTTCGATCCTTGCCTTGATTAGCGAGGTGGCCAAATTCTTTTATTTTAAAAATAAAAGTTTCGGATGAGACATACGAACACATTTATTAAGAAGCAGCTCCAATGTTCTATTATGTTAAGGGGCGTCATACCCTGCATATTGCAAACACTCATTGTGACCCCAAACCTAACATAAGGGGATGGTAAAAAGATATACCAAATTATCATAATTAATCCTATCTAATCAAGCTCTCATTCTTCGATACTTACACGTACAAAGGCCTTATAAACGTCAAAATTGCTATATAAAAAGGATTTAGTTGGATTTTTTAGGGCTATTTTTAACAGTTGTGAGAAAGAGAGAGTTCTACTGGCAACGATCAGCATTTTCTCATAAATATTTCTCAAGCTTAGCCTCCCAGATCGGTAAATACTCAAACACTCATAATTCATCTCTTTTTTTAACTTGGCCTTGGATAACCCACTCACTTGAGTATTGGAGTTTATTCACCGGTAATTCGGCTTCACTCCTAACTTGTTTTTTTTGTGATTTTAGGTAGTCCCCAAGAGTCCTTATTAGGAGGCTCTACGTCAATTGTAATAGTAAAATCTGTGTGGTGTGCTAAATTTTTCATTCTTAGAAAACTTAAGAATCAATAGTTGGCGCTGTCTATGAAAAATAAGCTAAAAGTCTGAACGAAAAGTTTAGAAAGTATTTCGTGCAAATATGACGAAAAATACTCGCAGTCGTCTCTCTAAAAAAAGTACAGAAAAAAAGTCAGGAATCCTCTAAACACTGGCAAAAAGGGGACCACTACAAAATTATCTGACGAAAACGAAGTACAGAATCATCATGCTAATGGTCCAGCCAGTCGACCTACTGTTAGAATTGAGGGGCGTGAGTCCTGACAGATGAAAGGAGGACCAACAAAGTATAGAAGTGTAAGAGAGACTGATAATCAGAAGATTTTTGAACTGGAACACAAAAATCAACAGCTAAAAAAGAAAGCTGCAAGGCTACTAAGGGCATTAGTTTAGCGACAAAAATATGAAAGAAGACACCAAATCGTGCTAAAAGCCTTAGAAATAAGGGTCGACTATCCTTTTGGAGAGAAGGGCTGAAAAATCCAATACCCAACTAGGGAAGCTACTACAAAGAACGCTTACTTTACCAGTCTATAGAAAGGGAAGGGCAAGGCTGATGCCTGTGATGGAATAAGAATAGATGGTGACAATGAACTAATAATATTTGTTACTTCGTACAGCCATAAAATAGAACCAAGAATCACCATTAGACTAAGACATATCACGATAGACCTACGATCTTAACTCGACGAGATCAAGTCCTAAGATTACAGTGCTCGATCTGTAGCCCAATAGATGATAAAAACTTGTGTTAAGAGGATATTGGAGAAAATTAGGATTAAAAGAACAAAGGTGAGCTTACTGAGGAGCACAGACGAAAAATTTGAGATAGAAAAATACGATAATTCCTCTTTTACTAGGAATATGTTAGAACTAATCATCCTCAAAAAGTTTAAAATACCGCAGATCACACCTTATGCTGAAAAGGCTGATCCCACACTGTATCTAGACACCTTCAGAAAAATGATGCATATTCAAGCTCTGAATAAGCTCAGATGTAATTCAACAATTCAGAAAATCCAAGAATTAGAGCAATTAGTTCTGTGTATTTCTTTTTCATTTAGTTTCATATGTAACTCATCCAGCGGATGGCACCTCATTTATATTATTCTCTACTAAATGCAAGTTGGATATAGAAAAGAAATATGAGATCCAAAAACTTTAGAGGTCAAATCATATACCTAATAGTATGCATAACATTAATATGCCTGTGCAGGTGTAAAAAAGTGTACGGATTTCAAAATTTTATATGAAAAACTTGGGAAAAACTTTGCTGTCTCCGGATAGTACTCCAGCCATAATTTAAGAGCTTTGAAAAATGTTCAAGGGGGCTGTGCTTTACGACCATAGGACAGAACCATTACAAAATCCTTGGCTAAGCTGCCTACCCGCGTCTGTGTTCTCTCTGACACCGAAGCTATCTGTATCCACCAGGTTACCGAGTTAAGCAGTTGCAATGTGGAAAGCACTGGCTGACCTCGCAAGGAGATTTCCACCCGCTTAAATTACAAACAGCCAATGAACATATTTAAATTTTCAGTCATCTTTTATGTCGCACAAAGTTGATGGAGAAGGCAGAGATGAACTTACCTCAGCCTCACTAGCAAGATCGAGTTTTTTCACGTGTCACTTTTTGATTAATGAAATAGGCAAACTACCATCCCTACAAGAATAAAGGGAACCCAAATGATATAAAAAAGAATGTGCTCAAAATTAGGCGTAAAAAAAAAAACAAATCTTAAGAATGCGAGAGACAATAACTTGACAGAAACTGAAAGGGATCTATAAATCAATTGTATGAATGAGTATGCAATTCTGGTCTAATAGCTGATAAGGTTTTCTTCGCATAGAAAAAAAAAAAAATGTGGTCGGCCAGGTCTCATGCTGAGGAAAGAATATACTGATCGGCTTGCTGCTTATTGTAATATTGTTACACGCCTCTAATGGTTATCCTGTTCCACGATCAAAATGGAACCAAGAGTTTTATGGAAATATTGTTCATCTGTACAACTTACATACAATCTATGCCGTTCACTGAGAACGCCAAATAAAGCAAATTACCATTCAAGTGGATTTATGAAATATATTTTTTAGAAGTGTAAGATACATATTTTAACAGAAGATTTTCTTTGTCAAACACAGAAAACAAGGAAAGAGGCACTATGAGTAGTTTTCAGGTAAATGAAACTCACTTAACCCTCAAGTAGCATGAAGATATCTGTAGCAGGGGCTCATCTGCTTCCCTGAAACCATAAACAAGTAATCAGAAATCAAGTAGCACGTGGACAGACCAATCTTGCTTGATGTCAATGCCAATGAACTGCTTCCCAAAGTCAAATCAAAGGGATGTGTTAATGCGTCTAAAGTCCACCAGGACATTTAAGGGTTTCCACAAATCAGCTATCCCGTCCAAAGGTTAAGCACTGCCCTCTGTACCTTTGTCAAGTCTCTGTTGGTTAGTCGTTTCAGTAGTAGAAGAAATCTGCATCAATACAGTCATGCATATTAGAAGAGAGGATAATAAATTTCAAATATAAAATGCTAAAGGAAAGATATATTATGGAAAAGGAAGGACATGCTATCAGTTTCAATAATTACACTGATATTTAATATAACCGGTGGATTTAACCAAAGCATAGCCTCCTTTACACGTCTTTTATCCTGTGCAGGTTTGTTGAGATTCTCAGAAGAACTTAAAATCTCTTGGAGATTTTCCTCATCGTTGACAGGCTCCTCAAAGGAAAATGCAGAGTCCTTGAAATCAAGAGTCTTTCTTGGACCTATCTTTAATCTTCTTCTACTAGAGCTGGAATTGGCTAGTAATTTGGGTGTGCCAATCACCAATGAAGATAAAGATCTTTCTTTTCTTCTAGCTGGCAGGGGGACTGGGGACACAGCTTCGGGTGTATTAGGATTTTTTCCTTTTGAAGGAAAGATTTTGAACCTTAGATCCTGCAAATTGCGGTCTGCCCATTGGATAAAAAGAAACACAAAGTTCTAAGATAAACCTCTGCTCTGATTATATCAGAATATCACAATCTGTGGCTCTGTTTTCCTACAGCTGGTATTGTAGACTTTTACTAATTGACTTCTCCTACAGAGTAATGCTCGGCATATGTGGCATTAGAAAATCATGCATCAAACATACACCCACACAACAAGAACAAAAATATGCAAGCAAGAAGCGTCCCCATGACAGGGGCTGGTACTGTCTTTATTATAGGAATTTCAATGACAACTGAAATCTAAAATTTTTTCCAGACACTTCACTGGTTGTTTTCATTACTATGACACTTTACTCACCAAAGACATCCTCAAGAAACATAAGTTTAGCTACGCATAGATTTACCTTGTGGAACAACTTGAACGAAAATAATTGAAGTTAATTGCTAAACTGTTTGATGATTTATATGATGCTCAGATCATTTAAAGTGAATGTTTTCTCATTTGCTATTGGCAATATAATATTTATTTTATTGGAAAATAGTAACCTATCAATGTATAATAGCCAAAATGATAACTCTGTATGAACTATCTTTTACACGAGAGCCTTTAAGATATGAGCAACATTGTCTTATTGAAAGATAAGCAAGGCAAAGTCTGTCCGGTTTTCAGACCTTATTGAAACTAACAGTGTTATTCCAGGAACACATTTACCCAAGTTCCTCCCTTACCAATACTACTGTACCAAGGTAATAAAAATGTAGCAGCAGTCAACAATGAAGATCAAGTAGAGTTCCAATCTCAATCCACACAATGGTTTGCAACATAAGATATATCATAGTTTGTACGAACTCTGCTACTGTTGACTCAGGCATACGTTACATTAGAAACAGATCCTGTTGTGATGAGTCAACGAATAACCAAACTAAGACATCATGCCCATAGTTCATTCACTATATGAAATGCTTATAAAGAATAAGGAAAAGCAAATAGCAAGGATTCAAACATGAAAATCATCAATATTCTTATTCCAAAAACAAAATTCCTCTTTATCTTTTCCTGTCACATAATAATTAATTATACTGTGTCCAAACTTTCTAGTCTAACTATGAATCCAAAATTTTGCTCAGCTACATTTTACTCACAGCACTAAGCAAGAAGCACGTTACATGAATCAGTTATATATGCATTAGGCAAGTAGCTGCTCCACGACCATAGTAGATAGGAGAGACCATTATCAGACACCCGAGTTTCTCCAATGGAGCACAGCCTAGATCAGACTCACAAACTGGACAACTATAAAGGTCCTCTTATCTTCTCATATATGCATTGCCTGCAAACTGTCATGCATTTTAGAGGCATACATCAGTGACTTCAGCTCAATCATGCATTTATATTATGCAGCTCATTCAATCCATTGTCACGACAGGAAATGTAAAAAATAATGAATTCTCTAAACAACTGAGGAAGCAAAGAGTCACAATTAAAGCATGCAATAACCAGGGCAATCAATCCAACTAGCAATGACAAAAAAGTTTTTGACAATTTTAAAGTTGAAAGTCATAAGAAAGACTATTCCACGATGCAGCATTCTCACAGATCCATTACATCATCAAAATCATGACAAATTTTTTAAAAGGAGAATGGAATAAATGAACTTCATACAATTGTGGTCCAGACAAGATTAGTATCCACTAATACAAATTAACAATTAATACTTTGCCACAAACCATGCACCAAATTATGAAAGTTCTCTTTCGATAGTAGAAGTACACATACTATCTAGATATCAAGTGAGAAAATCCGAACTCCAATTGATTGGCATTTTTCCCGTGAGCATCTGAACAATAAACTAGACCCAGATCATGAAAACGCAAATGACAACTAACAAGAGAAACAATACAATCCACCTCTGACAACAAACAAGACAGAAGATCGGGCAAGCTCAGAAAAAAAGAAGGATCAGTAAACAAACAAAATGCATTAAATTACATAAAAAAATGAACCATACGCAAATGGACAGAAACAGAGAGATCATCAGAGTGAAAGAGAACTCACAGTAGTGAAGACATTCAGATATGGTGGTGGCATCTCTGAATAACTTGTTGCAGAGAGGACACGTCATGCATGCTGCTAGCTTTCCTCTATTCACCTTCAGCACTCGGTTCGTCATCGTTGTCATAATTTTTTTTTTCATCAGCACCACAGCAGCAACTGAAACATGTACCACCACAAGCAGCACAGAACACACGAAAGCGCTCGCTTATAAATATTCGTATGTTTTATAGTACGAATATATTCACTTCGTCCGCGTGGTGCATGTCACCGACACGCAACCTATCATGAGATTTTCCCTCCTTTTGGAATATAAACAAACAAAATCAAGCGCATATAGAACTGTTTTTTAGGCAATAACAGGGCCAAGAAACTACAGGCATTCGGAGTATTCGACACGGGTTTTGCTCTATTGGGACAACGGCGTTGGGCTTTGATAGTCTGTTCGAGGCTCGATATACGGTGGCTAACAAAAATCACAATGAAAAAAGTGAAAAATTAAAAATGATATTATGTTCTTCGTAATACTGTATACTATATAATCTTTTAGTTCTGTGCGTCAGGAAACAAAATTCAGTTCTCAAAAGAGAGAGAGACCGAGTAAGACCACAACGAATGATTGGCTAAGGGACATATGATAAATTGCACGCCATGGTACACACTAAACTGTACACTTCACTTGAATTGATCCACAATTCTTAATTTTTGAGTGTCTTTCTCGTGCGTTAACTTGTCCGAGGGCAGGAGTTACGGCGCACGGAGTAGAGTGACGGATAAGATCAGTGTGGCAGGTTAGAGATAGCCACGTGAAGGTCACGTGGAAAATATTCAGCGAAAATTATATATATATATATATATATATTTCGTCATATTGACTAATTCCACCTTGCTAGGTTACGGATGGGTGAGCATGAGAGGCAGAGATGGATCCAAATAATAAATTATACGACCAACTTTTTAATTTTAAAGGAAAAATTAAAAAAAATCATAATTATAAATATTAATATCTTAGCAAATATTGTGGTTGAAACTTTAAATTAAAAACGCGTCTCATACATACTACGCAACATCCCATCTTGTAATGGGATGTGAGCCATGGACCTGTTTATACTGCTCTACGCCTCATCATCGAGCCATGTGATAGATAGAATCACAATAAATATATTTTTTTAATTTTACTCCTAAGTTATAGTTGAAGTAACTATAACTACAACTTATTTAAAAAAGAAGTATTTTTTTTCTTTTATATTAAGCCTAACTAGTGATTACATTCGTTATATAGAAATGTGTATAAATTTCATGAGAAAAGTGAGTGATTTTTGGTTCAATTATATTTAAACTTTAAAATTAAAGAAAAATTTGATTTATAATTGTGTAATATTTAAAAGAAAAATAAATAAATAAAACTCATGTTTATCTCAGAGATGAGTTTTAATTTGAAGGATATTTTAAACAAAATCATGAATCATGTTCATCAATCATAGTTATCCAAACATAATAAAAACAATAATAATTTTTAACTATGTCTTTTACATAAATAATTGAAAAATAAAAAAGAACTATTCTAATTAATAAGAAAACAATAATTGGAGGGTGAAAATATGGTGTACCCCTTCATTACAATGAAAAAGGAAATAATTTAAAAAAAAGAAAAAGAAAAAGAGAGGTGAAGAAGAAGAAGAAAGAAGTGCCACTTATGAACTTGACATATTATCTGACTCATTTAAGGAGGGGAAGGGATAACGGTGGAAAATTACTCTCGAGATCTACGAATGCAAAGAAATTGAAAATCAACTTTCAAAATGTCTGTTTCGAAATTTGTTCCTTGATTTACTGTTCTTTTATGACTCCAATTTCATATTAGATTGAAAAGTCAAGAAAAAACCCATCGATTTATAGAGAAAAAATAATTGAAAACATGGACGTCAATTTTATGAATATTTTCTTCGACTTTTGTTACAGCAAAATAAACATGGACCATAGAGATAGAAAAAATAAGTTAATTTGAATTTAATCCTTAACAGACATGCAGTTTAACATCTGAATGTTTGTAAATATTTATCTGTTTTCTTTTTATTTATCATTTCCCTTTTAATAATTTACAAGTGTCAATATTTACGATTTTTTCAAGAATATTCTTGATTTTTTTGAGATTTATATGTATTATATGTAATTTGTTATATTTATGATGCTTATAACAGTATAGTTAATAATTTACATTAATGCAGAAAGAAATCAAATTATTTCTATTAAATTATATCGACCAAAAAATTAATATGGACTTTGTTCATGATATTTACCGATTCGAAATCGATTTCTTTTCAAAAAAATTTTTTCTCCCGGATCAAAAACTGTGACTTGATATGATCGTCTCGGTTCTTTGACACCCACCCTAATTTTCGAGGCAGTCCAATCTAAATTATCGAGATGAGCCTTGTACTTTTTTCAAAAATAGGAGTTAAAAATAAGGCTAACTACTACGCTATTCGAATAACTGTTCAGGTGTCTCGTCACGATAGGTAACTCCGTGCATGACAAATTACAGGCATTCATTGTCATGACAGACCTAACTTAAACGAGTGGTAAAAAGTGATGAAAAGATTGACTCAATCACCATACCTACTATTGTCTAATCAAACTCCTGTTCTCCGATGCTCACACGTGTAGAAACTCTATAAAAAGTGGAAGCTATACATGTAGCGAAATTCGAATTCCTCTCTTTTGAACAGTTATTAATCTTCTCCTAATTTGGGAGCTTTTAAAGAGAACTCTACATAAACAATTAGAGGGTACAGACTGCACTCACCAACTTTTTTCGAGCCTAGCTATCCGGGTCAATAAAACCCTTAAACACTCATAATTCCTCTTTTTTTATTTGACTCTATACCATTTCACTGACTTGAGCGTCAGAGTTTATTCGCTGGCAAGCTAGCTTCACTACTAGCTTATTTTTTTTATGATTTCAACTAGTCCCTGAGAAGCTTCTACAACAACCGCAATAGTAAACCTGTGTGATGTGCTAAATCTTCTGTCGCTGAAAAATTTGGGCATCAACAATATATATTTTTTCGGGGGGAGGTTTCATAAAAACTTAAAAATTTGTTATTAAAATAATATTTTATATGTTGCAACAGAATTAGTATAAGTGGGAAACAATCTTTTAGGCAGTAGTATAAGAGATTTGATGAATTTATTATTGAAAGTTAAATTTAAAATGAAAGACTTAGGTGTTGTTAAGAAGATTCTAGATATTGAGACTGAGTGCAGCAGAAGCAAGATGAGAGTTATTTTTGACTCAAGAAGCTTATCTGAAAAAGGTACTACACAAAATTGAGATGGCAAAAGCCAAATTTGTTCAGACTCTATTAGCTGAGCATTTAAGCTTTCTAACTCCCAGTTACCACAAGATGAAGAACGTAGAAGGAAGATGTCAAGAATACTATATGCTTAGGTTGTTAGAAGCTTGATGTATGTTATCATATGCATTCAACTTACTATAGCTTTTGAAATAAACTTGGTGAGCAGATGCACGAGCAATCCAAGTAAAGACCAACAATACCATAAGTTTGGGTATGTTATATTGAATTATTATAATAATATGTACTGTATATATTTTATTAATAAAAATATTATTTTAATTTATATGTGTATACTACTTCTTTTATCTAATAATACTAGTGATAGAATATGCATATGAATTGTCTAAGATAATTAGATTATCTAAATTATTTTTTACATGTGTAATATCGACTGGACATTGATATTATAGTGTAGATATATTGAATGTCTTCGATGAATATTATGAGATAATATTAGTGCGAGTAATATGATAGTCATATCATTAGGATATTAGTGTGGAATAAAAGTTAGAAAATTATTATTTGAATGTACCAAAATTATAATGAATCATATAAAAATATATTATCAATAATTTATCATATGATTATACTGGTATGTTAACTACTCCTCAGATCTTAGACGTCATAATTGTTAATAAGTATAGATGCATATAGTTCATATAATATATAAATATGAGACTAATTATTTCTTGTATATAAAAGTCGATTTGGTCATGTGTTATTTATATCGAAAAGTAAATAAAAATTAGATAAAATTCGTTGACTCAATATAAGAAATTTCGAGGTACCATTAACTTGGTCTAGATTCGAGTTTCCAATTAGATATTCATAAATGGTTGAAAACAAAGTCTTTAGCCAAAATATAAATGTCATACGAAGAGTTTGTAGTAACACGTTCAGCATGTATTAACTAATTATCTACATATAACTAAATTTAGAATTTTGATATTCGTGAGCCTTAATTTAATTGGGATTAGATGAATAAAAAGAGATTATTTATATAAAACTTATAATTAATAATAAAATATTTGATAATTTTTTTATATTATAATTTAAGGGCTATGTCATATTATTGATGTAAATTATAGTCATTGAGAATTTGAGTGGTTCAGAACGAGATTGATGAGACTGATTTTAACTCACAATTAATATTATAATGAACCTAAGAGGTCATAATATAAATATTAAATTATTCTTATTATTAGAGAGAGTAAATACTATATATAAGAGAGCTAATATTCTCGAATATATTATTTCGCAAAAAAGAAAACTATAAATAATTTATGCGTTAAATAATTTAATGACTTAAGAGTTTAAATAAATGACCCAATTATAATTCACAGTAAGTTATAATATTTTATAAATATTTAAAATATAAATAGAATAAAAATAAATTTGATAAAATTTGGGG
>JAWDEX010154737.1:0-20778 GCA_035221805.1 Trichilia hirta | reverse complement strand
TTACGCTTAACTACAGATTTCTTGAGAATAAATTACCATCTATTTCAGAAAGCCTCGTTAATATATGGGTTCTAACTCATTTTTTATAAATCAAAAACTTTCTTTTGTATTTCGACGTGGGATTCGCTCATATCCCACGACCATCTTGAAATTTACTAAAAATCGTTTCTTCCTCAAGCACTCTCGTCTCGATGTCACTCTCTGCCTTATCGAATTAGGATGTTACAGTTATGATATGAACTTCAATTTGTGCACTGAAGTGACGGATATTTCGTTGCTCCTACTGTTTTGTTCTGTTTAACATTTATGAATTTTATGGTAAAATTTTTAGACGTTGTTGCTGTGCGTACATCGCCTGACTTCCATCTTGGTGAGCATTCACAGCGTGATGACATAACTCAATTGATCCTAAGAGAGAAGTATGGATAAAATACAGGGAGACCATGTCCTACAACAACGTTTCGAAGAGTTTCATGCCAAAGAGAATCGACCATCGTAAGCGACCTCTTGCTGTGATAGCTGACTTCTATTTGAAGCCACGTAGGCCCTACCCAATCTGATAGCTAAATCTCCAAGGGGTAGAATAAGGTTATTTACGTCAAATTTGCCATCATCATGCACTTCTGCATCAAGATGACTTCTCGAATGAGAATCAGAAGCGACAAGTGGTTTGATTTTTTCCCCCTCCATTCTCTTATAAATAAATAAGTTTGTGTAAAAGTAAGGGACGGACTTTTGCCAAATTTTATGTTCTTATGCTGTCAAAATTAAGTCACAAAATCTTCTTAATTTATTTTAAATCAAATTTATTGTTTAGTGTACTTGACGGTCAGAAAGTTTACATTGAAAAATTTATCGACATTTTAACCTTGCCGTGTTTTTAGGATTGTTGGCCAAAGATACACACCATAGAGGACTTCGGTTGAAAATGAATTCCTCACAAGAAAAACAATCTTATTGTTATCTTCGATTTTGATCATCAACAGTTGTGATTGAGATTGATGTCCTGTCACTTCAGCATGGATTTTGTATTTGTGGGTCGATGACTTGGAAGAAGTTAGAATACTACCAAATGTTTTTCATTATTCCGTTTCTGCTACTTGCAGTATAGTAGGGGGCACATGGAGTGTTAGCGTAAAAATAGAAGTGGACCAAAGGTGAATTTTCCTTCTTCTTCTTCTCTTTTTCTTTTGGAAGCCAAGCATGAGCATATACGATATGTTATGCTTGTAAATGAATCCTTTTTAAGCTAGCCGGACTCCATTTCCAATCAGTTCCTTCCAAAATCCAAATGAAAATCCAAATGGTCATTTTTACACATGATTTTGGAATTATTTAAGCATGTTACTTCTAAAAAGGCAAACAAACAAGGTTTTAAACAATACCACAATTTAGACTTCTTTGTTGCACGATATCGAAATAAAAATCACGTGGCTATACATTTTTTAATAAAAAAGCACGTACATTAGCTCAGATAAACACAGACAATAAAACCATCAAGTTAGGTTCTTTTTTACAGATATAAATAAATATGAGATCGGATTATGAAATAGTGGCATATCATTTATTTTAAGAAAATCGGATACAAATATTAGTAAACATCTATGAGTGAATATTTAAAAATAAATAAATGAATATTCGTTTTATTTATTTTTTAAAATTACATTGTTTGAGTTAATAAATTTAATAAAAAAATAGGATTCATTTTGATCTTTCTTTAATGGTTTAGGTGGTGATTTAATGGATTAAAATTTTCTATCATGAATTTATGATGGTGAATGGAATTTGGTTATTTTGGTTACTTTTACTGATTTGCAGATGACAAATAATTCTAACAAACTTCTTTGTTGTCGTTTTGAATGAATTTTCAGTATTATATGTTCATAAGTTTTACAAAAATATTATATATTATATAATTTATATTCAATTTCTAGTTTCTTTATTAAATATTGATAATTGTAATATTACTATAAGTAATTAAAGTATATAAATAAATAATTAAAAAAATTTAAAATTTATCAAAACAAAATGAATATTCACAAATATATCCTTGCGAATACAAATATTTATAATTTTACATATTTATACAAATACAAATACGATAATATGCATATTCATTTATCTAAACAAAAGTGGAAAAAAGAGAATCCAATTTCTCCATGCTTGATGTTGTTTAGCTTTATCACAAAAAGAACAACATGGACAGGGTAAACAGAGCTCACTGAATAAGACTTAATTATTATTTTTATGATATAATATAATAAAAAGAATACTAAAATTATAGACTTTTTGTGTAAATTGTAAACTAATTATCGTAACATGATAATGGTAGTGGCCTAATGGTCACAACTTTTATTATTAATAATTATATTAATTTTATATTTATTAATAAATACTATCAAACCGTGATATTAATCTATTAACAAGAATTAATATAAAAAGAAAATTATATATCTACGATCACTCTATAATCAATTATCAGACCCATTAAAATTATCAACATCATTATCAAAGAAAGAAGGATAATGATTGAAACAGCCAAAATAGAATCAAATAAGAGAGTTCAGATCGGATAGAGACGCACCACTGGCTTACACTTATCTTTTATATTTATCTTCTCAATAATCAAAATAATCAACATCCAAAATAAATTATTAAAAAAATCCACTCCCAATCATTAATCATTATCCAAAAATATGAAAAAAAAATTATTGTAAACCTTTTTATTTTTATGAATTTTGACTTTAATTAGACTGCTGTATAAATTTTTATCTCTAATAATAATTAACAAAACAAAATAAAACAAAACATGAGTAACATAGTATGACTTGCAAAGGACGTCCTGTTGCCCAGACACTTTTTGGAAGAATCTGTCTTGTTGACTATTTCTTTTAATAAGGAAACAATGATCCCAAATTCTCATTAATGGTTTCTTTATTAAGGTAATATTTATAAATACAAATAAAATTCTATCACGACTTTACAGTGAAACGATTTTAAATTTTAACCTTTTTATATCATATCAAAAAATTCAAAATAACAGAAACATGAATTACTTTTTTTTTTTAAAAGAAAAACTTGAAACATAAATTCATAGGGTTAAAATTTAAAGATGAACTGTAACTTCATTGAAGAAGGTTGGGTAGCTAAGATTTAGTGGATAATTAACTATGATATCCGAAGTTTCCATAAGTGACCTTCATTTTTCAAATTCGATTAAGTTGAAATAGAGGTGTCCCAAACCCAGTTCTCACCCAAAACTCAATGAAGGTAGAGTGTAATATTAATAAAAATAAAGGATACACATTTAAATTCTATTTTAATTGTTAAAAAAATTCATTAATTTAAATAATTTTTTTTTTGTTATACTATTTTTCAAATAATAATTATTTTAGGAGTTAAATATATTAAATTATTTATAATTTCTTTCAAATTTATTAATTAAATTAATAAAATGAGAGTTATTTTTTATTTTTTGTGAAGACTGAAGACTTTTTGTTTATGGGCATTTGACATTTTAGATTGTCGTCTTCATTGGAAAGATGAAAGTTAAATAAAATAAAATAAACAAAATAAGCATCAATGACCATTCCTTATTGGTTATGAATTCAGTGGAAACTAGGGAGATAGAGTAATCCGATGAGCATCCATGACAATTGATCGTCAAGTTGGTTGTAGAATAAATTCGCATTTATTTGACATTTATGTTATAAATAATGCGGTACAATATTTTTTTTATAAATTATATTATTTATTTTTATTAATTATATTATATTTTATATACTAATTTATAAATAAGATTTTGTATAAAAAATTTGTATTTCTAATAATACTCTTTATGTTAGATATATGATGGTATATTTTTTTATTATAATTTATTAATTTTTTATTATTTATTTGTTACAAATTTAAAAATTATAATAAAAGAGGTAAGATTACCAATGTTAATTTATGGCTTTCACTTTCACTTGAACAGAAAACATTACATGGTGTGTGGATCATGCATATTTTCTTCATGATAAAAATAAATAATAATGATAATAATAATAATATGTCAGAATTAATTTGATTATAAGGATAATAGTTTTTGTCCTGTGTTTTTAAAAATAAAATTAAAAAAATATTTGATGATATTAATTTTTAATCAAATTTATGCATTTATTTATTAATATTTAATATTTATATATCTATCATAAAATATTTAAAATTTAAAAAACAATCACCCCATAATTTTAAACAAAGTCATAATCATGGCAAGCACTAAAAAATAATAAGTGGCCCAAAATAAAAGAGATCATGGATTTTATATCTATTCTGATAATAAATGAATTGGATGGATGTATCTCAAAGGAGTAAATTGGTACGAGATGCTTGGCTAACCAATGACAATCAATTCCAATGCGTATGAATTTTATTTAAATAATTAAACTTCATTAAATAGGATAATAATTGTTTGACCCAACATCAAGTATGATAACTCAATAATTGTATAAGAGACGGCTTAAGGCTAATATTACACTCACAAAGTTATCATACGAAATATTAGATAACGTGCTGTTTAAATACCATTTGTTATTTTGATTGAAATTTAATTTAATGTAAAATATAAATATAAATATTAAGTTATTTATTTTTTAAATAAAAATATTTAAAAACCAGTAATTTCATATTTGCATTTATATAAAATTTTGAATATTAACAAAATCATAAAGTCATAAAAAATATATAAATAAATTTTTTCTCACAAATATAAAAAATATTAGTGTGAATTTTATTATAGTTTATGATGTTATCCAAACAATATATATGTATGTTGCAAGACAAACTTGACTATCTAAATTAGAAAAAAAATAAAAGATTAAAATAAAAATAATCATCAAGCTATTTAAGTATATTAAATATCTTAAGTTACGCTATTCATTATTAATAATAAAAATTTAAGGCAAATTTAAGTAGTTTTATATATTTATAAAAAATTATAATTAAATTTAAAAAAAACACTAATTTAATCATCTTTTTGAAGTTATGGATTCTTAAAATTTTAAGTAACTTTAAAATATTCTTTATTTTATTTCACTAAATATTTTTTTCACGAAAATTTATTGAATAATTGTTCATGACAAAATATATTCTAATCTAAACCTAGACGTATATGTTTTAACTTTTACCCTTGGTCTGAAAGATTAATTATATAAATTTACTTAATAAAATGTATTTAATTTAATTTGAAAGCGCTAAGATATTTTTTAAAATATATTTAAAGGAATATGAGTGGGAGATAAAAGGAGTATCTGCCAATATAAAAAACAAACCGACCCATGATCGTCTTGGCAATTTAATATTCTTTATTGTCTTATTGAGGTTTGAAGCAAAGAAATGTACTTTTGAGGAAAAATATTTTTTTCTAGAATTTTTCTTTTAAATACTTATTAGATAATCTTAAAAACATGTTCATAAAGTTTAAGTTTATTCATGTTTTATGTCAAATTACTTGAGTAATTTCTAGAATGTTAGTTAAGTAGTATCTATCATTCTATTAAATTGGTATTTGGTTATGTCATGCCTTTTTTAAAAATAATTAAATTATAAAATCCTATTAAATTTAATTTCTATACAATTAATTATCTATCATTGACTTTATTATTTTTTTTATTTTATTTTATATAATTATTCGTATTTGCAAGTCGAACCATACTATTTATTGAATTTTTGTGTTAAAAACGTGCCCTCAAAATTAAACCTAAATAAATTCTCGTATCAAATTAGCTTATTATTTTTTCTTGTTGCAGTCGTGGTGGGTTGTTTTTTCTGCTTTGTTTTATTTATTTTTATTTTAACTATTATTTAAAATAATTATTTCATTTAAAAAAATATTTTATCTATTTATAATAAAAACAATAAAGTGAATGAAAAAGGTTTATCTTTAAAAGTTCAAAAATAAGGACACTGAAAATCTGAAAGGCTAATTGTTATGGCTGCAAGCCGGCAATATGGTCTATACCATTGTAATATACAGTTTTTATATTTTAGTAAACTGTTCTGTTATAATATACAAGTCTCTTTTATAATTTTGAATTCTTCGATTATAAATTTTAATTTATATATTTTTCATAAATTAAAAATTATAACAAACCAGTTCAAAATTATAATTAAAAACCGAATAAATAAAATCACGTAGACATGAACTTAGCATGATTCTTGTCTTGTTATAGAATACAATCCACAAACACTGGATGTGCCAACCAGTTCGGGACTTGAACTTCTAATTAGATTGCCGCGTCTACGATTTTCACCCACACTCTCAAGTGCGGTATTTGGCAGCATTACAACTTTTCTGTATATATTATAAGGGCTTTTACTTTTCGGAAATTATTAGAGTTTGTTCTGTCTTAAAAAAACGATTTTACACAAACTGTATCATACATATAATATTTACAACGTCCCAACTTCTATATAATATAATATAATATAATATAATTGAAGAATTATCAAGGTAAATAACGTGCAAACATATTTGTGACTCAAGTATACATGTATATCATACTTTAAAGTATCATATATATAAATATATACCTGAAATTAGCTTAGGTTAAGTGATATGTTGACTCTAAAGTGTATGGTTGATAAAGCATACACTTTAAACCTTTAGAATCCTCAATAATCTACACCACTTTAGTTAAGTAAGAGTTGGACGAATGGGGGAGAGATAGACATGTTGTTTTCAATTTTTGAATGCTTATCAATTCAAAATAAAAAAAATAAATGTGTGTATGTATAATTCATTTCATGGTCATTGAATAAATATTAATTAAATTTAATATTTATTCAAAACATAATTTATTTAACCATTAAGTAAAATATATGATCATGAACTCTTTTATTTTAATTTATTAGTCAAAGATTTATATTTCAGACATTTATTAATAGTTGTCTAAAAAATTGAATTTGAATAGAGTCAACGAGTAGTCCTAATTTAATATATCGAGTTAACGGATTCCGTCTTAACTATTATTCATCTCTATTTGTAAATAATATATGATCAAATTGATTTTAATATATAAGATATAATTAATTTAGTATTTATATATCTTATGAATTATGTGTATTTACATTGAATTCAAACATAATATCTCAAATTAGAGAATTATATTGTACATTAGTATAACTATACGATAAATTATTGATTACATACATTATCATATGATTTGCCATTATTTAATTATCTTCGAAAAATAGTTCTTTAACTTTTAATTTATACTAATATCTTAATAACGTGGCTCTCATCATTACACATTAATATCATTTTATGATATTTATCAAAAGAATATAGGATGCCTATTATGCAATATTATTGCCTATTTGATATTGCTTTTTTATGGAATAACTTTGATAATATTATTTAATAATTAAATAAATTATTTGAATAATTCATATTTGTTTAAATATATGATAAAATAAAAAAAATAGTTTACGTATATAAATAAACAACTCTTTCTTTTATTAATAATAAATATTAAATATAAGATAAAATATTTTTAAAATCCACAACACAATAGTTTTTATGGTATAGTGTAACAATCATCTCCCATCCTTTTTTGTAATATATTAAAATAATTAA
This sequence comes from Trichilia hirta, assembly GCA_035221805.1. Classification (NCBI taxonomy): domain Eukaryota; kingdom Viridiplantae; phylum Streptophyta; class Magnoliopsida; order Sapindales; family Meliaceae; genus Trichilia; species Trichilia hirta. The sequence goes on along the minus strand of JAWDEX010154737.1, from coordinate 13,160 downwards.
AAGAAAAGAAAAGGAAAAGTTAGATGTCAAAAAAATTAGTTAAAGGAAATTTCGGGTAGAACATTAATTATAGGAAATTTCCACGAAAACTAGAGCAATAAAGGCATAAACACCATAAAGGCAATAATTTCTTAATTGTGTTGTGTCTAGTGGAAATGTAAACAGAGTTTGAAAGAAAGAGAAGAATGAGAGTCGTGCCTTCTTTTTTTTTTGGAAGACACTTGTCTTACTTCATTAACTTTTCATAGTTCTTTGAAATTCTAGATTGTGCTTTATCTAATAGAAATCAAAACAAAGTATGAAAGAAAGAGCTTGAATGAGGGCTATTCCTATTCCTAATTGTTTGTAGTTGATCATTATAAGTTAGGTTTGATAGAAAAATGTGTGGTACATCCATGACAATGAGCACTAATTGTTAGTTGAATAAATTGTTCTCTTTGAAAATATTGGAACATCTTTGCAAAATTGCCGCCAAATAAGACTAGACCCATAACAAGGCAAAGCCACATGTCCAATTAGAAAATTTGTATCACCATGCTACTATTCTTCAATTAATTGGTTATATTTTCAAACTATCCTTGGATTTTGATGGATCTCTAAAACTGACTATTATATTTTCCTGTTTTATGTGATGAAAAATTTGTGAAACCAAATTTAATTTAACCCACAAGAGGGGAAAATCTTGTTCGTAGGGAAATTTGTGTGGATATATCAAAATCAAATTGTGAGAAGCTAATGACTTTTTAACGAAAAGGAAACTGGCTTCATCTGAGGGAAGTCTATCTAGTTCGATACTTCAACTACAACGTGTCATTCTCTTTGCGAAATGAAATGACATTGAGGTCAAAACAGAGATTTTAACATTATGAAACTATAATGCAAAATTTTTTCTTTGAAAAAAAAAATAGAATATATTTGTTTTAATTCATTTAATCATCAATATATTTCTCTTATTATGATTAGTAATATAGCAAATAATTTATATATGAATATAATTTTTATCAAATTGTTAATGATGATATAATTGTGCCATAAAAAATGAAGTTCTAAAATATATTTGCTTTTTATAATTAACAAATCAATTATGAAAGAGATACAAATTCATTCATTTTAATTAATTTGATATAATTATATTATTGCAATGCATCTCATATTTTTACAGGATAAAAATAAATTTGCAAGAGCAAAAATGAATATATTATGTGACAACAATATAATCATACCATGTTAAATACTCTTATTAATTTTTACAAAAAAAATTGTAATTTTAATATTATTGTTGCATGTATAAGATATGTAATAATAATATAAGATTGTGATATATTAAATCAATCTATTTGTAGCACTATTCTTATCAAATATTACATCAGAAAAAAAATTATACTTATGCTTTTGTAGGGTCCTATAAAAGGAAAATCAAAAGATATCCCGAGCTAGAAGTCATTTTAATGCTCTGTCATGCCAACGCTCAAAACTTTTGATATGGGCCACTTGGTATAATTGAAATGTCGGCTTTCTGATATTTGATTTTGACTTGCTAATTCTTCTGCAATGATATGATATTGAGCATATTACTATTTGAGTAGTACTAAAGAAAATAAAATATGATTGCTAATGATATCTTAGAGATAAAGAGTGTCATGCTTCATAATGAAGCTTGCTATGCTGTTTGCTGCTCTATTAATGGGAATTTCTTCATATAGGAAATGGGATTCGAACGAGTGTCATTGTATGTTGAAATTGTAGTACCCGAACGGTTGGTAGCTCATTAAGTGGCAAGTTGACTCCAATTCGGTTTAAAATTTTAAATTCTCAAATAATATTTTAAAAAATAGAAGTCATTCAATTTAAATGTAAAAATATAAGCGAACTACACCGGTTGCTAACATCTTGTTTGAGCATAAAATTTCAGATAAATCTACATGTTAGCCGACCAAAAAGAATAAAAAATAGATAATCATTTTATTTTCATTGTAATTGACAATTTGATTTTTGATTATGGTCCAAAGTATCACTATGAATTGAGGACAGGTGTTTGATCTTGCCCATTTAAAGTTTGTATTTGAAAAAAAAAAACAGAACCTTTCTATATAAAAGAAAATTGAATTAGCACTGAAGTCAAATTAAATATAATCTCACAACAATTTTAATTCTGAAAGTATGAAATTATTAAAAAGAGTCTGCCATCCTGCTAAGAAATTGTGTTGGAGATTAATGTCCTTCAGACAAATGAAACTACATTATTGCTTTCCTATCTTTTATTTAAATAATGCTAGAAAATTTTCATTCGAGACAAATTTTCATCCTAAGAGACTGTGGACTTCGTAGAAAACCTTTTGCCATGGAAACTCTTGATCGAGTCATCAAACATTTAAGTAGCTGTTTTGAAAGCAGAAAAGCCCAATTGAATTATTTTACTGGTATCCATGCTATGTGGATCGCTATATCCTTCTCAGTTGCTACACCTGCAAATGCAATCCAGAATACACATCACATTAGGCCCAATAAAAACACCAATTTGATTGTATGAATTGTTTGCTATTTCTCACTTGCATTCATAGGGGTAGGATGGATATTTGGCCTCGAGCATTTCGAACCGAGACCAATTAGCTACAGTTCTCGAGCATGTAAGCCTGCCTGTTGGTTTGCTTTCCTCCATAGCAAGAATGAAAGCAGAGACCACATCATCTATCTGCACAAATTCCACCGTTATGTTTGGATATTCACCACGCAAACCTATGAAACAAGTAGTCCAACATGTTAATTATGTAAAATGAATGCACGACTATTTATGGGGGACACTTTCTAATTGATGTAATAAGGTGTGATTAGTGATGAGTTGTGCTGAATTATGTATGTTAGAATTGGCGGGTAAAACATTATTTTAAAGATTTCGATAAGATAAACTGAACTTATAGTCTCAGGCTATGATCTTACCTAATTTTAGCCAAAGTTCATCATTTTAAGGTTCACAATTATATTTGAGGTCATTACGGGATTTCCAATCGTAGATTGTTGAAATTTTATCTTTTTATTATCTTTCAACAGAAAATTTCCCAGTTCAAAAAGACAAACAATTGATATTTGATCTCGTATAACAAGCAGGTAATGAAAATTTTCATTTTTACCTTTAATTATGTCAAGAATCAGAAGCATTGAACTAGTTGTGTTACTTCCACGAACAAGAAAACACGCAGAACAAATATACAAACTGGCAAACTCCAACCAAGAATTCAGAAAATAGAACCCACTCGATTAAGGAATCAGCAATCAGAATTCAGATACAGAAATCATCAGACACATACAGCTTATTCACAAAGAAAGATCAAGAAAGATGAAAAGATAACAAGAGAACAGTTTCAGAGGAAATTCTTTGTAATCTTATTAGAAACTGAAAGAGAATTTCACCTACAGATAACGGAACCAACGGATTTATATATTGGGTTTTTAAAACAGCTACGACTGACTTTTCTCAGCAAAATACTAATTTGCACTTTCACCTTAAAAGCAACTATTACAGCTCCAATCTTTTACATTTGCCCTCCAGTAACTAAAAAGAGCCTAAATCAATTTGTATTAATGAATCACATGACAACAAACTCCGCCTTATTCATTAAACAACAAATTAACCATACATTTCCTCCCTCCAGCTGTAAACAGACTCACGCACCAGTCTGTTTTCTACTTTTCAAACTTCTTGCATTTACACGACTGCAAGTCTATTATGGACACAGCTTATTTATTGCAACTACAACTAAGTATCTTCAACCATATTCACCAAACTTAAATCAAGTTCAAAATTCTCAACTGGAAACATTTGGTTAAAGCATCAGTAGCAGTTTCTGAAGTATGAATCTTCATTAGTTTCACCCTACCTTCAGACGAAACATCTCTAACAAAATGAATCTCACATCTGTATATTTGTTCTCTCATGATGAATTTGATGCTTTGACGGCTGAATTGCACTCTGATTGTCACAGAACACTTTAGCTACTCCATTTCCTGTTCTTAATTCTGCAAGGATACCTTGTAACCATAAAACTTCTTTAATAGCTTCAACAGCTGCCATATATTCAGCTTCAATGGTTAATTGCAATCACATGTGCAATGAAGCCTGCCAGCTTGTGGTGCAGCCCCTAACTACGACAATGAAGTTTTGTAGAGACTTCTCTTATCTGCATCTGTTGCAAAGTCTGAATCAGCAAAGCCTTTAAATAGAAAACTTTCTCCTGCTTCTTTCCCATAAACTAGACATCCATTCAAGCTTCCCCTAATGTACTTTAAGATCCATTTGACAGGTTTCCAGTGTGCATTCCCTGGATTGCTCATGAATTTGCTGACCATACTTAATGCAAAAGCAAGGTTAGGTCTTGTACACACCATCCCATACTTAAGTATGGAGCTATCTTCATCTCTTTTATTTCTTTGTCTGTTTGTGGATATTGCTCCTTTGACGACTTAAAATGAGTTGCCAAAGGAGCCTTTACTGGCTTTGAATTCTCCATACGAAACTTTTGCAGCACCTTTCTTAGGTACTTTTCTTGGAAAAGCTTAAGCATCCCTATTTTTCGATCCTCTACGATATTAATGCCAAGGATCCTTATTGCAGTCCCTAAATTCTTCATTTCAAATGCTGAAATTTACTTTCTCTTCAACTCATTCAACCTGCTCATGTTCTGACTTGTAATCAGCATATTCTCAACATAAATCAATAAGAAAAACATATCTTCAATACTGCTCCCTTTTAAGTGTACACAATGATCAAAGTCACTTCTCAAGTAATCACATTTCTTTATAAATTTATCAAACTTTAAGCTCCATTGTTTAGGTGACTGTTTAAGTCCGTAGGCAGTCATTTTTTAACAAACACACTCTTTCAGATCCTTTTTTAACAAAGCAATCAGGCTTTAAAATCATTTCATCTAGGCTGCCACGAAGGAATGTAGTCTTTACATTCATTTGTTCAAGTTCAAGATCATAGATTGCCACTAAGCACAACAACAACTTTATTAGTACATGCCTTACAACTGGTGAGAAGATTTCAAAATAATAAATCCTTTCTTTCTGAGTGAAGCCTTTGGCTATAAGTCTGGCTTTAAACCTTAATGAGCCATCTGCCTCCTCTTTCTTCCTAAAAATCCATTAGTAATCAATAATCTTTCTCCCTTTTGGTTTCTCAACTAGCAGCCAGGTCTCATTCTTTTCCAAGGATTTTATCTCCTCACGCATTGCCTTGTACTATTTATTAGCCTCAAGTCCTTCCATTACTTCTTTTACAGTTTCTGGTTTAGCAACATCTACTTCCTCAGCCGTTAAGAGTGCATATACTACTAGTTCGGTATACTAAAACTTCCTTGGTGGTTTTATGCGTCTTCTTACCCTATCCTTGATTAATTGATAGTCATCACTAATTCCTTGTTATTGTTCTTTAGTGCTGATATCTGTTTCTTTATTAGTGGCAGGTTCTTCTCCTTTCATTTGAGTCTTCAGTTCAGTTTTCTTATCCTGTGCTAGAGTTGGCTCCACCTTAAACTAGATCATTCTTCTTTTCTTTTTTCATATGAGCACTAGGTTTTGAGTCTTTTATATCTGGTTTACCCTTAATCAATCCTTCTTCTAGGAACTTAACATCCCTGCTTATTATCCATCTACTTTGCTATTATGGCGCAAGATTTTCCAACATTTGATCCCATTAAGTTATCCTAAAAGGATTTATTTTACAGCCTTGGATTCTAATTTTCCTTGCTTCACATACGAATAAGCAGTGCTACTAAGGACTTTAAGACGTGTAAGTGATGGAGCCACATCTGTCCAGACCTCTTTAGGCACGTTAAGCTTAAGAGCTGATGAAGAAAACCTGTAACCAAATAGGCAACAGTTACCACGGCCTCAGCCTAGAAGTGTTTTGATAAATTAGCACACAGGAGCATACTTCTTACTTTTTTCAAGTAAGGTCATGTTTATCCTCTGAATAACTCCATTTTGGTAAGGGGTAACTGTTGTGTGCCTTAGAGTGCCACTATCCCTACAAAATTTGTTAAGAGCTGAATTACAGAGCTCCATTCCATTGTTAGTTCTTAAAGCCTTCATCTTCCTATTTTTCTGGTTTTTAACTGAATTCTTCACTCTATGAACTTTCCCAATACCTGTTTTTTGCTTTTCAGGGTAATACCTATACCCTTTTAGAACAATCATCCATTATAGACATAAAGAATGTGGCTTCTCCTAATGACACTACTTGTGCAGTCCTCACGCATGTGAATGTACATATCTAGTACATTAGTTGTTGTGTGTCTTCATTCCTCAAACTTTGTCCTTTGATGCTTTTCAAGCACACAATATTCACAAAATTTGAGTCTTGTCCCTGCTAAATTCTTTATCAGTCTTTGCTTTTTTAATTCCGACAAGTTCCTTCCACCTAGGTGGCCAAGTCTTTGATGCCACAGCATTAGATCATCACTCTCTTTCGCAGCACCTACATTGACATCTCTTGTGATAACTTCCTCAAGCAACACATACAGTCCATTCTGCCTTTTTGCTTTTATCACCACCAATGACCCTTTGCAGACTTTCAATATTCCATTCTTAGTCTTGAAAGTGCACCCAACAGATTCCAACATTCCTAAGAATACTAGGTTCCTTTTCAAACCAGGGACATACATAACCTCTTGTAATTCTACTATTTCCCCACCTTGAATTTTCATCTTAATAGTCCTGTGCCTAACATTGAAAGGATATATGGCACAAACATACATCAAAACTTTAAATTTTACAAGCATCTAATGCTTCTTTCAATATATGTCAATACATATATATAGAAAACAAGGTAGGATTTAAGATTTTACCTTTTCTAGATTGATGATTTGATGAAGATGAGTTTCAAAACTATAAAATCTCTTCAATTTGCACTATCCAAAGCAAGAAAGAAGCCATGGCTTAATTTCACAAAGGGAGTGAACTTTTGTTTTTCATTTTTCATCCTTATCCTTTCAATATATATATATATATATTCTCTCGATTTTGGTATTTAATTAATTGATATTTATCTAATAAATGTCATTTATTTAATAATTAAAAGTGATATTTATCCAAAAAAATAATTACTTAATCATTAAGTAAAAATCAATGATAAATATCTTCTAAAGAAAAAATGATAAAATTAATTTTAAATTAAATTTTCTAATTTAGATTTAATCCTCTAATTTTAAAATCATACTTTTCAAGTATTTTGATAATCTCTATTATCAACATATTATATAACTTATATTAAATTATATGAATACACACACATATTAATTCTTTAATACTTTAAAGATTATCAATATATACATATAACATCTATATATTTATTATTGTACCCCGTATATTATCTGGAAAGTTGTCACCACTCTGTAGATAATGGTTTCTCTCTACCGTTTTTTCCAAATGCACAAGAATATTAGTGTAAATATTATAGTTCACCATGAGTTAGCCATGAACGTGTTTTAAATTCTTTGACTTCAAACTCTTCAAAAATTCAACAACTATAGGTAATATCTAACAATGCGCTATGTCCCTAAATTAGAATAGAAAAATTCTTCATCAAACTTTACATTAATTATATGTATTATATGAGTCGTGTCTTTCTATTATTAAATCCTAATAGAGTAAGAATTCATGAAATGTCAAAAGAAACTTCGATCAATATGTTTTAAATTCATTTTCATGAGCTCTTTGTATGACATTAAGATATTATGATCACAAAGCTTAAATTTATCGATATTTATCGATATTTATTCAGAAGCTTAAATTTAAATAGAGCCAACGAGAACTTTAATTCTTATTAATCGAGCCAATGGATCTCATTTTGACCATCTTTAAATATCTATATAAATAACACATAATCAAACCAACTTTATTATACAAGGCGTGGCTACTCCCGTACTTATACATCATATAAATTGTGCACATTCGTATAAAATTTGACTATAATGTCGTAGGTCAAAAGATTATATCATATACTACTACAATTTTACAATAAAATTATTAATTACATGCTTATCATGTGATTTATCATTCTTTGATCATATTTGAAAAATAATTTTCTAATCATTAATCTATATGAATACCCTTGTAACATAATTCTCATAGTTAATTGTATTCATATCATCTTATGATATGTATCATCAATGGCATTCAGTGTGTCTACTTTATAATATTATTGTCTTATTAATATCACATTCATAGGTAATGACTTTGATAATTTCATTTAGCTTTTAAATGAATTATCTAGACAATTTATATATATACTTTATTTTATTATATGAAGCAATAAAAGAGCAGCATATGTATATGAATAAAGAATACTTTATTTATTGATAAATAAAATTATAATACAAGATCATACACCTTAAAATCAATTTTTAGGGCATACACTAACATTCTTACACTTGAACTAAAGTCATTCTCATACTTGATAATGGTCAAACTGCTTTAATTTCATCACTTTAATTATTCACTAAAGATATTTTCTATATAAGTATCTCTCAAGTTTCAATAAACTCGCTCAAAATAAGATATTTACACTAAATATATTTAGATTTCTAGTATATTTTAGGTTTTTTTGTTGTGTAATGGCCTTGGTATTGTTATAGAATATAATTATAAGATAAGTCTTGCTTGAAATGATACCTAGTTTAAATACAAATTTTGACATTCAAACATCCTCTTTTACTACTTTTGAAGCAACAAGATATTTAACTTTTATAGTAGAGTCTACTGTCATCATTTATTTGAAACTATTCTAACTAATAGTACTTTGTTACATACAAAAACATAATCAAATGTAAATTTTTTATTATCTATACCTAACTAAAAGTCAAAATTGGAGTATCTCTAAATGTTTAACTCTTGACATTTATAACTCAGAATTAAACTTTTAGTCTTTTTTAAGTACTTAAAGATGGATTGTCGACTAATATTTTTCTCTTAGACTGGTTTAATATCTACTTGGAACACTTATAGTATATACTATATTAGATTGTGTATATAGGATTGGGTACAAGTTATTTATGGTTAAGCTTAAGGTATATTATGTATCCTTTGTACCATTTTATCGATCTTTAGAAAGATTAAGATCGTATATAAAGAAAGAAGACCCTCTTAGAAATATCTATACTGAACCCTTTTAGTATTTTTTTCTATGTATAATTTTTGGAACAATCTAATTACCTTTTTCACTTTATCTTTATATATTCAAATTTTAAAGACATAGGTTATTTCTCTTAAATCTATCATTGTATAATTTATTTTTATCTATATTAGATACACATTGATTGATACAAAACTTATAGGCTATTGCATATAAATATTTTTTTCAAGATACCTATTGAGAAATGCGACTTTTACATCTATATGTTAGATCTCATAGTCATGGTATATTACTATAGCTAGTATAATCTGAATAGATTTAATTATATCTACGAGCAAGAAAGTATCCCTATAATTTAACTTTTATTTTTGAGTAACTAGTCATACTTTATAAGTTTTTATCTTGCCATTCTTCTTAAAAATTTACTTGTAACCAATAGGAACGTTTTCTTCTGGTAAATTAATAAGCGTCCAAACTTAGTTTGCATATATAGTTTGAATATCAAAATTCATCATCTTTAGCCATTTTTTAAAATCTCTATTAAGAGAGCTTCTTTATAATTTCTAGGATCATCACCATGTTAACTTGTTCTACAAGGAAAGAGTCATACTCATGCTTATGAAAAAATTCGTATTTCTCCAAAGGTCGTGATACTCTAAAAGATTTTTGAGCTAAAATTAAAATTAAGGTTTGCTGACTAGATAGTCTAGTATCAGAATCATTGACTTGAGCTTCTGATGACTCTTTTTAAGCTTAATTTCTTTTTCGATACTACCTTATTCTAAGAACTCTTCTATTAAAAGTACTGGGTTCTACTGATCAAAAGAAAAGTAAAAAAAAATATTTTAAAGAATCTTTAGGATATCTAATAAATTAATATTCTCTGATTTTATATCTAACTTATAATTGTTAACTAGCTTAATATATGTTGAACAACCTCAAGTTCTCCTATAATTGAGATTAGATGTTTTTTCACTTTATATCTTATATGAAATCTTTTAGACCATTTTTAAATGAATTTTATTTAGTATATGCATAGTAATAAGTAATGCATATCCCTATAATGAGACTAACAAATCTATGAAACTTACTATAAATTACATTACATCTAATAGGATATGATTTCTCTTTTTTACTACACTATTTAACTATGGTATATAAGGAGGAGTTAGGTAAAAAATTACTCCATTCTCTTTTAAGAATTCTTAAAACTCTAGATTCAAGTATTCTTTCTCACAACTAGAGCGCAAAGTTTTAATGCTTTTTTTGGTTTGTTTCTCTACTTTATTCTTGAATTTCTTAAACTTTATAGAATTAAGATTTATATTTCATCAAATATACATACTCACATCATGACATATTATTGATAAAAGTAATTAAGTACATAAATTCTTCTCTAGCTTTAATATTAAATGATCCATATATATCTATATATATGAGTTCTAATAGTTTTTTAGTCCTCTCAACTTTACTCTTTAAAAGAGACTTAGTTATCTTTCTTTAAAGACATGATTCATAAGTTGGATAGGATTTTGAATCCAATATAAACTTAAAAATTCACCTTTTCCTAGTAAAAACAATCGTTAGTCTCTGATATGACTTAATCTATAATATTATAGATATTTAGAATATGTATTATTGTGAATTTATTTGTTAATAATGGATTTTATTGAATAACTTTAATTTAAGAACATATAAATTATTTGTATTTACGCTTTATTAACTAATACATTTTCATTAAATTGTACATTATTACCATCTTTATATAGTATAAAAATAGAAATAATATTTCTAGTAACCTTAACAAAATACAAAATAGAATTCAATCTCAAAATATGTCTAATAGATAATCTAAACTCAAAAGATCTTTTGATTTCTGTAGTAACTGTTGCTGTATTAGTCATTCTCAAAATAATCTTGGTTTTTAATAATATTAAATTATGCAGTATTATTTGTAGATAGACACATACATAAGATATAATTGCTAAATCTAATATAAAAGAATGATGATAAAAAATAATACTTAATTCATAGTCAGTTATATTACATTATAAGTACCCTTTTAGCTTTTTTAAGACTATTAAATTACATAGGATTATTCCTTTTCTAATATCATTCTTTCCTATAAGGAATACACTTTCATTAACCTTTAACCTTCTTAACCTTTGAATTATTGCTATACAACTTTTGTAAAACAATAAGGATACCATAAGTACTTGAAATATTTTTGTACTTAATTTAAAGCTTTTTATTCATTGAAATATTTTTTCCATTTATCCTCACACTACTTTTTGAACATTTCATGCTCAAGTGGTAATACTACCTCTAAGACATAGGTGATATCTTTAAAATAAAGAATAGTTCTCATATTTTTTAGCCAATTTTAAAATTTGGCCCCATCAAAATGTTATTGTCCATATATTCTAAGGAAAACAGAGTTTGATATATTTTTTTATATTTTTGTTATCCCAATTGTTTAAGAAATTAAAAAGAAACAAAAAAATTTATTAGTGATTTGTATTAAATAAATTAAATAATTTGATTTATTAAATTCAAATAATTTGCATCATAACAATCAAATATTTTAAATATTATTTCAAATGTTGATTATATTAATTCTCAGTATTTAATTTGAAGCCTACATTTTCTAAGTTAGACTAAAAAATTTTATTGGACTTTAAATTATTAGTTGGAAATCAAGTCTTATATCAAAATCAACCAATTTACATTTTAGAATTTTGGTCAATCAGTCTGAATAAATAGAAAACTCCTTTCTTTCTTTCTTTCTTTCCTTCTTTTTTTTTTTTTTTTTTTTTTTTAATTATATATCATATGTAAATTTTAATCCATTTCTTTTAACCTAATTTCGGATGTCTCGTATAATAGAAATCTTGGTACCTTAGATTAGTTAAATCTAAACTACTATACTTTTTAAAAATGTTGCTCTCATCTCATATTTATATTTTAGAATCTTGGTCAAGATACAAATATGCATCTAAAAACTAGATAATTAAATTGAATCCATAAATCTCATACCCCTCATATTTCAGAATATTGAGATAATAAAATTTATGTCAAAGAATTTCTTTTTATTCCATCATGAAAGGTAAGGATTAATAATTTTATTAAAGAGTTAATATGCATGTAAATTACACATGTTGCACACATATTATAAATATGCAAAGTGTTAAACACTGGTTCTCATAAAACACATATCAATAGTAAATCATTTACTATTTATTATTGTTAATGTTTATTTATTTTATGAATAAATATAAATAATAATAAATAGTAAATGATTTACTATTTACCTATTATTGATATTGTCCAAAATTTTGAACAAAAAAAAATAAAAAATAAAGTTGCCATCTATCTAAAAAATGGTAGGATAAATCATTTAAAAAAATTGGATTTCAAGTCCGGAAGGTTGATTAAGTGTAAGGAAGGTATTAGGTATCCTACAACTTTCGTAAAAATGATTACTAAAAATATAATGATCTTGAATTTTAATTTTTTAATTTTTACCCTTATTTATAATTTTTACTAAGAGAAGGGAGAATATTAAAAATATTTCGCCATCTTAGTCTTTTTTATTAGTTAAAATGTTGAACTAAGAGAAGAAAAAATATTAAAAATATTTTGCCATCTTAGTCTTTTTTATTAGTTGAAAATGTTTAACTAAGAGAAGAGAGAATATTAAAAATATTCCACCGTCTTAATTAATTTTTCTTCTTCTTTTCTTTTCTTTTATTTAATTTTATTCTTTTTTATAATTTCACTAATAGAACAGAAAATATTAAAAATATTTCGCCATCATCCCCATCATTGTTTTGTATTAATTGAAAATTTTAACCAAGAGAAGGGAGAATATTAAAAATATTTCGCCATCTTGATTAATTTTTTTTTAGTCTTTGTTAATAATAAAATATCACGAATGCAATAAAGAATTAAACATAAATTAAATAACAAGTATATAAATACTAAATATTTACAAAATTTAAATTTAAATAATAATATAAAGAACAAATAG
>JAWDEX010154718.1:0-20782 GCA_035221805.1 Trichilia hirta | reverse complement strand
TCACCTTTACTTGTCATCTAAGTAATATATACTTGATTATTTTGTATTACTAGTCGCACAAGCAGAAAAATTACTATTTTGAGTAATTTTACTATTTATATAAATAATACTACTATTTATATAAATAATAACTTATGTTAACAGTAATACTATTCATTTGTCCGATCAAAATTATTTATCGAATAAAAAATTTTATTATTTATTCAGTTTAGATTATCCGTCACACAAATAATTATTTCAATAATTAAAAAATAATTTTTTAAAAATATATTTTATAAATTGTAAAACAATTAATTGAATTGCTTAACTATTTAAATTTTTTAACCAATAATTGATCGATTTACTTTATTCGGCCCAAATTACATGTTATACAAGTAATCCCATTGCTTGTCTTATTTGTCTAATTTTTCAAACAAATCAAATAATTTAACATAGGCTAGCTAGGGTTTTTTTAACTCTAATAATGTCTCTAATATTTTTTAAAATATTAAAATTAAATTTTGTAACCATATATCAAAATAAATAACATATACAATAACAAAATTACCTAAAGTTAATCATATTAACCATAGGCCAATAACTTGATGCCAAAATACATTAATAAATTGATATGGTGTTAATGAAAGCATAATAAATACATTAAAATCATAATCATTACCAAGATATACATTATCCTAAAATCAAACCATAGGCCAATGAAAATTGTCAAAGTGACATTAACTAATTAATGCAATATTTAGACATTATTCATCTATAATTAAATATTAATAATATATTATGCATAAATGATAATATCATGGCACCATGTGCAATATATTACCATATATATGTATCATTGAACACACACACACACACACACACACACACACACACATATATATATATATATATTATAAAAATAATTTTTTTAGCTATTGGATTAAAAGCAAGATTTAGGAACACATATGATGATGACATTTGGCAAACTACAATGGTGCCATATGTCATCTAAATATTCATTTAAAATTAAATAATTATTATTTAATATTTAATAAATAAACACTTTATTTATCAATAAATAAATAATTAGCCAAAATATGTAATAAATAAATAATTTTATTTATTACTTGATACATCAAAATATATTTATTCAAGTCTCCATTAATAGCATCAATTTTTCTGAACCAACGAATACTAGCTCGTTATTGTCGAAAAACTGTATTCTTTATTATAAAGAATAGAATTGCCTACCGATTAGCTTATCAGTACAATATCATTTTCGTCAACACAAAATATCATTAAATAATTTAATGATATTGGTTTTGCTTATCATCAACTATTAGTTATTGTGTGTGACCCCCTGGGTTCACTGTGAACTAGACATGATTAAATACGAACACATTCGTATCACTTCAGTATAACTTCTTATAACCGAAGTTCTCAATAATTATGAGTGATCTTTAACAAGATATCATGACCCCTAGAACACAGAGAATGAAATTCAGATGAACTCATATAGTCATACTTATATGTAGTAAGGTTTCTCTGCTGTCGACTCTCGATTGAGTGCAGGTCATGATTTAGTCAAACTCCTAACTCAATCATAGGATCAGAATCTCAATCATAAATGAGCTCTACGAATTTAAAAACTCTTTTTTAGAATTTATGTACTCTGGTCAAAAATTTAATTTTTGTAAATAATTACTCTGCCTAAGATCTCAAGCTCAAATATCTAAATCAGCAGATTCTATCTTGACTATCACCTATTCTCATACAATAAAAATATATTGTCATCAAGCTTCTTTCACCATACATGGCTAGCCTAGCATAATATACATAAGTGAACGATGTGCCTCACTGCAAATTGTAACCGCGATATCTCAGGTCAAGGACTAATGATACACTATTATGGCTGTGTGATTAATTATTCACTGTAGATATTCACTCATGTGATTGATCATATTTGGTCACGTTTTTAAACGTAATATTCATATTTATACTCTTATGACATGAGACTCGTCACCCAACTATTAGTATCAAATACTAATCATTAGCTGCAAAAAGACATGCCAATTAGGTAATGTCATTATTCTAGATAACACCATCTCAATCGAAAACTAATTTTGAATGTATTTAAATGAAAGATTCTGTTTTCATATCTATAACTCATTATAGATAGAATCTCAACACATAATACATACAGAGATATGTCTTGCATTAATAAAAATGCCATTTTATTACTTGTAAATATTTTTACAAATAAATACAAAGTTTATATACAAAAAAATAATAACTCCGAACCATATGACACGATCGATTCTAAGACATATCTTTAACACTTTTAGTGTATAAATACTTGATAGTAAAATGATAAAATTGCCCTTAAAAATTGCAAAAGTAAACAAATTTAGGAAGGGACAAAACAGGGGTTTCACAAGAGAAAACACATGTCCAGCATTAGTTTAGGATATAACTAGCGCTGATTGCTATACCATCTCTAAGCTTGGCAAGATTAAAGCCATGAATGGCATCACAATTGGCACTCATCTCCCTCTATTTGCCCATAATCAATACCAAGTTCGATGTTAGCTTTCTCTTAACTTCTTACATCAATTTTTTTTGTTTCTTTATTTTCTTTACTTTTTTAGCCTTCATTTGGTTCTAAATTCAACCCTAAGTTATAACTAATCTTTCTATATTTCCTATGCCTTTACATTACTTTAAATTTGAAATATCATCTCATCGAGATCAATCTTGAGGCCCAAAATTTTGATTTTTTTTCACTACGGGGCCATTCAACACTATATACCTCTTTTTAAATATCATTTTAGAATCTAAGCTTTATAATGCATAACCATATGACAGATGTGCACATGCATGGTCATAAAAAATTACTAAAATGCCCCAATGTTCAAAGAATAGGGTTCATATGCCTAGTTAATGAATCTTGATTATAATTAGGTATTGTGTTAAAAGGTTGTAGATAAGAAAACTATGCTAAGTGTTACATTGGTATCTTTTCTAACATAGAGTTAGGCGAAATGGTAGCACATCAATATGACTACACATAGCAGGTTACTAAAGCATTTTCTTTATTCATACAGACACACACACATGCACGCACACACACACACACACAAGAAAGAAGAAAAGAAAAAAAATAAAGGCTAAGCTTGGGACACAATAATTACTGAAACTTATCTTTTATTGATACATTAAAAGTACATTGTATTTATTGCAATGTAAGAATAAAGAAAAAGTACAAGTAAAAAGAAAAATTACAATGAAAAAAAAAAAGGTGTGCTTGGTCAGTGCTAGATACCTTAAAGACCTTCTAGGAGTCAGTCATCTTGATTGAACATCCAAGTGCATGTGTAGGGATAGCCTAACTTCTGTATAACCTTTTTTTAAGTCTGAAGGACCAAGCTATTCCCTTTATTAAGGGCCCCCAATTCACCCCAATACTTAGCCTTTTTCAGGGGATTCAATTGACACAAAAGTTAGCGTGAGAAGATCACTAACACTATATCCCTAATTGGGAGAAAAAAACATCCCTTGAGGTTGTTAAAGTAATGGCCTCCACCTTAAAAGTCTCGTGGGTTGAAAAAGTTGCATCGTCAAGATCTTTCCCCCCTAACTTGAGATTAAGCCACCTCAGATCCACTTCAAGACATCTTTCTTTCAGTAAGGGACTGATATTTTAAAGCCCAAATTCAACGCGTTTCTTGTATTGATCATTGGCTCAAATTTCAATGGCTTAGAGATCTATCTCAAGTTTTTGGTGAAAGTTTTATTGCATAGAAAACAATTAATTAGGATTTTAGAAGATAATATCATAAAATTGACAATTTAAGTATGTTTAATGCCAAATTTAATGGAATTAACACTAACTCTTAGCATTAATTGATGAAAACTAATCTTAAAAGCTTAAGATCTCAAGAGAAAAATCAAACCCTTGCTTTCTTCTTACTTGGTCGAATTTTAGAGAGAGAGAGAGCAAATTGATTTTTCAATTTTGTAAATAAAAGTGCTTAATTGTTAAGAAAAATGAAAAATGACTCATTATATAGTTTTTTCCCATTTACAAATTATCTTTATCCTTTTAGGTCAAAGATAACCAAATCCCAAAGCTTATTAAACAAGCTCTGTTAATAGTAAAAGAGAAATGACCATTTTACCCATAAAATCTCATTTAAAGACAAAATTATCCAATTTTAGTCAAATCCCTCTGACCAAGCAAATATAATTTTCATATTATATCTAATATACATATAGAATAACGTATTTTACTTTAAATTACATCGAGTCATTTTATAAAGCTCTTGAGTTCATTAAACTATTTAACGTGTAAATTATTTACACTTTTTGACTCTATATTATCTTTGAGAGTTCTAGCTCTCTTACAGATAATATTTAATCTTTTTAAAATTAAGGACAAATGCAAGTTTATGGTTGTGACAACTTGGTTCCTTGTGATATTAGTCATAAGTTGAAAACGATCTCATTAAGTCTATTTTAAACTATTCGAATACTTAACGACTATGATTGACATATAATAATATATCATAGTCCCTAAATTATAATAAAAAAAAACTTATCAAACATTTTACTCTAGATTGCATGTTCTATGTAAATAATTTTCTTTCGTTCATCTAATCCCATCTAAGTTAGGGTTCACGAGAGTCAAAAGCCCTAAACTCAGTTTTTGCTCGAATTAATAGTTATTATACATTTAACTCATTATCATAAAACTCTTTTATATAACTATTAAGTGCTTTGGCCAAAAATTTTAGTTTCAGACATTTACCAATATCTAAATAAGAACTTAAATCTGGCTCGAGTTAATGAAATTTAAAATCTTTTATATTAAGTCAATGGATTCCTTACTAACAATCATTCACATCTTGATATAAATAACACATAATCAAACTGACTTATTATACAAGACATAATTAATCTTTTATTTATACACCATATAAATTATATGCATTTACACCGAATAATAATAATAATGTTTCAAGTCAGAGAAGTACTTCTCACATTAGTAAAATTATATGATAAATCATTGACAACATATATCCGTGTAATTCATTATATTCATGGTAACATTCGAAAAATAGTTTTACTAACTATTAATCTATACTAATATCCTAATAACATAATTATTATACTACCCGCACTAATATTATCTCATGGTATTCATTGGAGATTTTAAGGGTGCTTACTGTGCAACATTAATGCACAGTCGATATAGCTCATGAAAGGAGCATTTTGATAACAATATTATCTAGGCCATTCATATGCATACTCTATTGTTAGTATGTGTAACATAAAGAAACAGCATACATATTTGAATTAAAAATAATTTTTTTATTAATGAGTATGTATAGTACACATCATACATAGTAATTTAATACTAAACATCTAAAATTTACAATAGTAATGATTTTAGGGCATACTATACTAACAGTTGGACCTTTGTCTCACCCCTTGGCAATTCCTACCCCCAGTCTGCCTTTTCCTCCTTTAGCATTCATGTCCACTCTTGAAGTTCTTTAACAATTATATCCTAGCAGGTGAGAAGCTTAATCTAGGTGTCACACATCCTTTTTGACACCTTAAGGTCATTTTAGAGGTGAAGCACCCACTACTCATATTTAAAAGTGACAAACTTAAGGCTAATGACCCACTCCTTTGACTTCTTCTTTATTTTGGCCTAGTTGTCTAGGTCTTACTCCCTTTACTCCTAGAAGGCTTTCACCTCCTTTTTGAATAATTCTACATCATTAGCCTTGGCAAAGGCCCCTATGATGTATAGCCTATTATTTTCTCCTGCTATTAGGTCAACTAGTATCCTAACTGCAAGAATAAAAAGGCAATGAGATTAAAAGAGAAGATAGTAAAAGAAGAAGTACAATATAGAGATAAAATGAACTTATAGTAAGGAACATGTCATGAATAAAATATGCAAACACAACTTAATTTATTGCCTCCATCTTTTGGCTAAGCATCTTGTCATTAATTGATAGGCCAGCATTTATCACTGAGAGATCATAACCAAGATACTTTTGTTTGTTATCCTCTATTTCAAACAAAATTAGTTCTGAGGCAGATGCTCGAAGTAGGATAAACCTGTATGTCTCAATGTTACTGCTGCCTCCAGAGCCGAATGACCCTGTTCAAGCTTGCTAAGGATCGAGAACTTCTCCTATCGACTCGAACTGAGTCCCTTCGCCTACAGTGATGATTTTATTCATCAATTTTTCATTGCCCATACCCGTCATCTAATGCCTTTTAAGGCCATGGACAAAAGGTTCCTCCTCCAATAAGTTATTGCTATTATTAATGCAAGCTCATGGTGAAATTTTCTGCTTCCCTTTATTCTTAGAGTGTTTCTTGGTGTCTTTTACCTAATGCTAAGAAGGGCGCAGAGGTGTTGGTATAACATCTTACGGCTCATGGCCCTTCTATCTGCCCTTCTAGTGCTGGCAAACCTGTTAGTTAGGGAGAAGCGAGGTTCACAACCTACAATTTTTACAAAGATTAGCACAAAATGTCAATAAATACACATAAAAATAAAATATTCAAAAATTCATTCGTAGATCTTCATGTCAAAAAAGTTTTTCCTATCCTTTTTTCCTTTTAACTTATTCAAGCGATTTAAAAAACGTAGGACATCATTAGACTTGCCTTTACCAATAAATAGTTAGAAAATAACTCCTTTTAATTTTCGATAATCTTATTAAAAGTAATTATTCTCTTATCAAATTTTTCAGATAGGTGGAATCAGTGGGCCCAAATATAAGCTATATAAAATACAATTGGGATGATACTCCTTACAACTAAATCCTATTCAATCTTTATAAAAAAAATTATTTGTCCTTTTAATTTTTATCACTAGAAAAATTTTCCTTTATATAGGATATGGCATACCTGCCTGAAAAACTACTTTACAAAAAATTTATTGACCTAAGATCAGTACTAGCAGCTATCATTAATAGTTCTCTAATAATTAAGAAACGATAAAATATGTATAGTATTTAAAATATCTTTTGCCTAAAAATTTTAGGCTTAAATAAAATTAAACATTGTTTTCAAATCTAATTCCTGCTCAGTCATTTATTTCAAGCTGTCCTTTTAGACTGAAACTAATATTTTTATAGTACCAAAAGAGCCTCGATTTGCTCAAACTCAATCCTTGATTGTATTCAAGAAGCCGTCTTCTTCTTCGTCTAAGCATCCTCCAACACCAGCCCTGCAAGCAATTTTTGTGTTGAGATACGGCCTCGAGGCATTGTTGGGCATGCTTTTGACTTAATACTCCGCGCGTATACAAACGTTACCCATCTTAAAATCCCGTCATCCCCTTTCTTACATGTTATATGCTTGACTAGATTTCCCTTTTGTTTAGCATATTCCTTGCAATATATCCAAACATCTTATCAACACTATCAGATAGCATACCAATCTTTGGCTCATAAATTTTTTGCTCTATATTGTTCGCATTGTCAATGTCTTCAGTTTTCTCAACACTGTCTTCCAAACTATTGACTTTCTCCATAACTTCAATTTCAAGGATTGCCTTGTAATCTTCCATTCCTATACAAACAAACACAATTTTTATATATATACATCTCAGATATCATAATAGAATAATACAATAAAATTTCTATAAAATAATATTCTTAGGATTAATAAAAATTATTATTTTAGAGAGACTACTAATTAAGCAATAAATAAATAATTTATTAATAAATAATTATTTATTAAGTTAAAAAGAATCAAAAGTTAATATGTGCATATACATAAAAACTAAAATGTTGGCATATACAAAAAGGTTAATAGATATTATATTGATATACTTAGAAACTAAAAAATAAATATATATTATAAATAAAATGTAATAAATACATGTATGGAATGGCTGTAACTCCAAAATTTAATGCCGTAAAAGATTAAAAAAAAAAGGTTTAAGACATTTCATAGTCATATAACATAATCTTTATAATTAGTTAGTAATTTCACTCTTATACTTTAAATTATTTACATTTTATTATAATATAAAAAAATATTTATTAAGTATAGTGCATGTATTATAAAAAATTAAGAATAAAATTGAGTTCAGTTTAAGTATAAAGAAAATACAATTAATTTTATATGCATATATTTAGAAATTGCTAAATTAAAAAATATAAGTTATCGAATAAAATATTTATTAATGTTATGAATTTTTATATTTTTTGCTGTTTGATCAATTATTAATTTATATATTCGATGGGCCTTAAACAAATTTTTAAAAAGGTATTATCTTACATATTTTGTAAGATTATTAATTTAGTATTCTGGTCCAATTTGGGATAAGTAAATTTTATTATTTAAAAGAAATTATTTATCCAAATCTTACTGTATGTGATTATGCCAAACATAAATTTTTCATAAAAAATTATCAACAACGACAAAGTTTCTGATTATAATTTTTTAAAGAATAAAAATATATAAGAAAAATAAAAGAATGTCATGATTTTTGGTATAATTAGTCAACTTAAATTAGACTAAGAAGTCCAGCATATTTCTCCTCTTACGATTTGCAGCACATAGAATTATTTTTTTCAAATATATATAAAGAATTTTCAAAGATAACATTGTATATGTAGCTACAAATCATACCTAATTTCAAATTTCAAAAAAATCTGTTCGGTTCAAAAAAATCGATAATAATTATTTCTTTCAATCATATTAAAATACAAATTAGTTATTTTAATATCATTATCTTCACTAATAAGAAAGCATAAAAAATTGCAAAATTTAAGAAAAATCTGTACAGTTCAAAAAAATGATAGTTATTTGTTTCTATCAAATTATAATTGTTGATGACGAAGCCCACCAGCTGCTATTCTAACTATTAGGAATGAATTCGGGAACAAAATTCTCGGCTTAATAGACTTACTGAAATTAAAATAAGTTGAGTAACTATTTAATTAATTGTTTTTATTCATAATAATAATTAAACCTATATTTTATGATAGAGAATAAAGATATCGGGTAGAAAGAGTGGACGAGATTTGCCGAGTTGTCATATACTCTTACTTGTCTTTCTCTGACAATGTGCCGAAGATGCAAAGTTCACTTTGAAGACTAGGATGGAGACCAATTTCCCTTCATTCAATAATTATCTTATTATTATTTTTTAAAAATAAAAAATAATTAATATACTTAACAACATACGATCTTTCAAAAATAATTTAATCAAATTAGAATATTGTTATTGTTTTTTAAAAATATTTTAAGAAATATATTAAATATTATGGAGAATAATTATTGGTGCTTATTTGTATATAATATAAAATTTAGGAATTGAATTCTTATTATAGAAAAGAATAAGGGGTTTAATATTAGGGGAACCATTTGTTTTTACCCCTAGAGCTTATTGTCATTGTCAATAGCCTAAGATACAAAGTTCAATTTGAAAACTAGGTTGGACTAATTTCTCGTTATTCAGCAAAATTCAAAAATATACCTAATAGGATTGGATCGTTTAAAAATAATTTAATCAAATTATTGTCCTTAAAAAATTAAAAAAAAAAATTAAATAAGATTATTTTATAATTTTTTGTAAGTCATCAGAATCAAAATTTAATTTTATTTAGAATATATTATCAATAAATATTAAATAATCTAATAAATAATTTAAATTTTTTTATGTAAATCTATAAATAATATAATTAATACAAATTCTTTATACATATTATTGAATTCAAATGTTACCTTATTGCATTTGAATTCAATCAATATTATTATATCGTATCAATTTATATATAATAATTTAAATAAAAAATATATATTTTAGTATTATTCTAAATCTATTTAGTTCAATATGGTTATTAATCAATAAATTAATTTAATTATTGGAGCTCATATGAATATAATTTAAATTTTAAGAAATAAATTTTTATTACAGTGACGCATAGAGGTTTTAATATTGTAGGGGTGTCTGTTTTATTCTTTCGATATCTCCATTTGTCAATGGAATATTTTAAGAACTAACGTCACTATTATTGCAGCATATCCATCTTCCTCACCGTAAGGTGGTTCCGACCGCCCACTGCCGATCAGCTGTTTTGCTTTGGTAGAAGAAAATTAGTAGTAATTTTTCTTCACAAACCAATGGAAGGACCAAATTTGTTCTCGTCTGCGTTTCTTGTTTTGGTTCTCTACAACGTTGTTGCATATTCACAAAAGATCATCACAACTCTACCTGGATTTGATGGTACTCTCCCGTTCAAACTCGAAACTGGGTAATTTTTTATTTTTCTTCTTATTTTAGTTTCATTTGTTCTTTTTTCAGGTAGCTTAATTCTGTTCTAGCTAATTCATTGTGTGTTTAATTTGAATGAATTACTACCATTAGTTATATTAGTGTCGGAGAGCTGGATGATGTTCAGCTTTTCTACTACTTTATTGAATCCGAAAGGAGTCCAGAAGATGATCCTCTTGTGCTTTGGCTCACCGGAGGACCTGGGTGTTCTGGATTCTCTGGCCTGGTCTATGAAATTGGTATATTTCCTTTTCTTTGCCTAAATTATTATTTTTATTTATATTTAATTAAAAATATTTTATTTTGGCACTGTAGGTCCATTGTCATTTGATTTGGAAAATTCCAGGAGCTACCCACCAAATCTTTTGTTGAATCCAAACTCATGGACAAAGGTGTAAAATGAATGCATGCTCTATCTCCTTTGACGTCATGAGTTTTTGTTTAATTTTGTTTGTAAACTCCTGATTTTGTAGTGTCGAGAATTAATAGGAAATTTGTTCACGTGGGATTATAGATAAAAAGTCAAGATAATTAAAGAAGTTAGGAAATAGATATTTTACATATTTCGGTCGATTTATGCCCGTGAATAAAATTAGTGGTGATATGTTAGTATTAAGAATTTTTTTTAGAAGAGCTTTTTTGGATCTTCTCGCCTAGTACCTGAGGCATGATGGGGATTTCAGACTTCTTTCGGACCTCTCTGATAATAAGCCTGCCTTTGTCTACAAGATCATACCCCCAAAAAAAAATAACAAGAATTTGATTTTTTTTTTCCTAAGACCTTCCTTATCTTTGTATTAAAAAATCTTACTTACGGGCTTTGTGAGGTTAAGATTACCATTGTAAGTTTTAAAAATCAGATTAATCTCTTCTGTGTTTTAAAAATTATATTAATCTTTTTACAAACAATATTTTATATAAATATAACTGTTTTTTTTGGTGATTATCTTTTCTCATGACACTCTATTGAATCAGATTATATTGCACATCGGCCAAAACGGATTACATTTTGAGGCTGCACTGTCTAACTGATAATTAGAAATTGTGTTGGAGATTTGATGGATAATGAGAATTTTCATTTCAGGTTGCCAATATTATATTCTTAGGTGCACCAGTAGGCACAGGGTTCTCATACGCAAATAGTTGGCGAGGATACAACATGAGCGATACACTTTCAACACAACAAATGTATTGTTTTCTGAGAAAGGTGAGCCGAAAGATTTTGTCATTAGAGTAAATCTCATTTCCCGATCTCAGAAATTTGTTAATAGTGTAGCCCATACCTCGTTTTAGAAAACGAACATTTCAAGAGAATTTTAATATATTTGTCGAAACCTTAGAGTTAACGAAGGGTCTTTGACAAAATTTATGAGGGTGAAGATTTTACATTAGCACCTCAAGTTTTGTAAATCTTTTATATTATTTTAATTAGTTTGACACTTGTCTAACAAACATATCTATATTTTCAATATTTATTTTACTTTAGGTCTCTATTATTTCAGTTAACATCGCCTTGGCCACTACTAATTTAGTAAACTTTCACTTTAGTCATATGGCCCATATTCTATTAATCTTCATCAATCATAACCCTTAATTTTTTTTTTTTTTTTTTTAAATTGTCTTTAACTGACATCTTTAAGAGAAAACAACATTAGAGATAATTTTTTATAATTATTTTTTATAAATTGACATAATATGATAATACTAATTGCATTATGATTTATATTATTTAATATCAATAATTGCATGATATGATAATATTGATTGTACCATGCATTAATAAAATTATGTACTTTTTTTTTTCTCTTTAAAATTTCCTTCTCTTTTCATTTCCACTCTGTCTCTCTACGGGGTTCGGGGGAAACAACTTAACCATGTCAATCCCCACTTATCTCATTATTATTTGCCGGATAAGCAGAGCCACAGCCCCTCAAACCCCATAGAAATTTCTATGGTTATACACAAAATATTTGTAATTTAATCCATAGTTTACAAATTTTATATTTTAACCCATAAACTTCAAAGGTTAATATTTTACCTGCTAATATATCTACTTTTATTATTTTTTAAGGTTAACCCTTCTACTTTAAAAAGTGAACCTTTTTTCCCCGTAATCTATCAATTTTTTTCAAAAAAATTTGGCCTCCAACTTTTAAAATAAATGTTTTGTGTTTTAATTTATTGACTTCTTCTAAAATTGGACCGAATTTTGAAGATTAAATGTTTTTTTCTAAATTCATCGAACTTTTAAAAAAAATGACCTCTTCAATTTTACTTTTTTGTTTGACACTATTACCTCCAAACTTGTACTTCCGGCTTCAGTCACCGGTTTGCTTCAATTAGAATTTGATTTGATTGGTTGCTCGGGATTAAGATCGCCATGATTGACTTTTTATTTGCTAAAAATGATTTGTACCAATTATTACATTAGCTTTTGTCACGCGCACGCGATTTTTCACAGCTGTTGTAATTTGCTTCATTTCCCCTCTAGCTGCCATTGGATGAAATTAATGAACATTGGTTTTAGGAGCTAAATTGAAACAAAAATTAAATGTTTATAAGAATGTTTGTGAAACAATTGTCAATCCAGTGAAGGTCTGTCAATATATTCGAAAGTTACAGCATGAGCATACTACTGATTGTTTGTTATATGTCTACGAATAATTGATCATCAGTGGCTTATAGCTCATCCTTATTTCCTCCCAAATCCACTCTATGTTGCTGGTGATTCTTACTCTGGCAAAACTGTTCCAATGGTTGTTCAGGAAATTTCTGACGGTATGTAATTTATGTGCTGAAGACCAGCTGCCCTCTTTTCTTCTTCACTCTTCGAATTCAATTTACTCTTCATTTGAATACCAAGAATATACTTTGTTTACATTCATTTAGTTCAGGTAATAATTGAGTAATTTTGGTTGCAGGTATTGATGTAGGAAACGAGCCAAAAATGAATCTCAAAGTAGGAAATTTAATTTACATATATTTTCTTCATTTACACCTCTTACGTAACTTGCATGAAGTTTTGCACATATATAATTATTTTATTTTAATGATTTGATAATGAACACAGGGATATGTGGTTGGCAACCCACTTACAGATCGGAGCATAGATATCAATTCTAGAATTTTTTTCTCTTACCTAAAGGCACTAATCACCCTTGAAATCTACGAGGTAAATATTGCACAAATATATTTACATGTTGTAAAATAATGTTACCGTAAATTGTATTTGTGTACAATGCTAGCTTTTAGTTTCTGTTTCCAGTCGGCCAAAAGAAATTGCAATGGGGATTATCTAAATGTAGATCCAAGCAACGGTTTATGCAAAGCTGATCTTCAAAATATCACAGCGGTGCGTAGAACAACACTAATTCTTATCACTTTTATTTGATTGTATAATTTTAGCTATATATAAGCAGCAAGTAAAATGAATCAATCTACCCTTTGGAATTTTAGTGCATAGGGAAAATATTTATGGGGAACATATTGGAGCCTGGATGTAGTATTGTATCCAAAAGACACAAACAACTGAACTGGGATCGCAGCATCAAGGATGAGGAAGAAGATACGATGGATTTTCTCTTCTCGCCCAGTCAAACAGTTCCAAAATTTTGGTGTCGGGTGAAACTCTATTCTCAGATCACACAGAGACCCCATTACAGTTATTCATGCTCAGAATTTAATTATTTCATTTGTTTAATTTTAACAAACAAATCGATTTCTATATATTTTTTTTTATCGATAATCTATGCCAATGGATTCGCAAAAGTTTTTGTAGTTGTTTACGGATCTACATTGTTCTCCATCTTTTATACAGCGTCTAAACTATGTCTCCTCACGAGAATGGGCAAACGATAAAACAGTTCAAAGTGCTCTAGGAATTCGGAAGGTATTTTGAAATTAATCCTGAGATTTTCGGGGCTATATAACTATGGCATCCCAATTTGAAACTGACTACATTGCCAATGACGGGCAGGGAACAATAAAAGAATGGGTGAGATGCAATCATAGTTTGTCTTACACAGAAGATGTTCCGGCTAGTCTTGTTTATCATCGAAACCTCATCAAGAAAGGATATCAAGTTTTGGTTTACAGGTAACAACATACGTGGTCATCATCATTATTGTGAGCAATATATTGGGATAAACACATCCCTATACTTATAATCAGTATAAAATCAATATACACAAGTTGATATTTATGTGTACTAGTTATCAAAATTATAAGGATATTTGACTTATTTTTGCATGAAGTACCGTTTTCTTCAAAAATTTGTTTCAGCAAATATAATGCACAATACTTCTAGCTTTCGTTCTCGATACAACTAATTAAGTTTCTTGTTATCTGAGCGCAGCGGAGATCACGACCTGGTAATTCCATACGTGGGCACAGAAACATGGATAAAATCATTAAATTTGAGTATTGAAAGTGGTTGGCAACCATGGTTTGTTGATGGACAAGTTGCTGGGTACTGGGTGCAGTATCAGCGGAACAATTATCATTTGACTTTTGCCACTGTAAAGGCAAGAATAATTTTCCTAGCAGATTATTAAAATTTTTCTCATTCCTGACAGATCATGTAAATTAACAAACTAAATATAAATTTAATGGGTTTTAATTTGCTGTAGGGAGGAGGCCATACAGCTCCGGAATACAAGCCTAGAGAATGTCTTGCAATGATTACCAGATGGTTTGCATATTATCCTCTCTAAAGCCATGCATCATTAACAGAGCTAGCTCTAATGTATTCTAAAGAAATAAAATATACGACAAAAAATGGAATGCACTTATTTCTTGTGTTTAGTGGACTTGCGTAATTTTTCAAATATTTTAAAATTAAATTAAAATTTTTTTATTCGGATCTTTGACCTGGTGACTTAGAGTTGCATAAACAAATTAAATTTTTTTTGTACTCACTGCTATTTGAGTCTGAAAATGTGCATGAAATTAAGTAGAATTTGGATGTGTGAATTTTAAAAAAATTATATTAATATATGATTAATATCAAATATATTAAAATATTTACGTAAATTTATATATGCAATTACATTATATTGATAAGAAAATATAATTTTAGTGTTCATTGATTGAAGTCTTGTAATAAAGTAAGTCTTTGGCCATTACACGAGAAAGTCTGCACCCTTTATACCGGGGCATGGACACAGGTAGTCAGTCACTCCACTCTCTCTTTCTTCTGCGTCCTATTTTATCAGTGCAGCCAAAATCTTGCAAATTTATATTGAGCTCCAAATATTAATTTTAATTGATTTAAAATAGTAACTAATATGTAATAGCATAAAGTAAAAAAGTTTACTTTATATTATTTAAAATTTAAATATTAAAATATGAAATAAAAATTCTAGAATATTCATAGAAAATTATCTTCCTTTTTTTTGAAGTTCTTGCTGCGCTATAAGAGTGAGTGAGAATTTATATCTCCTGTAGACCTGATTATAAGTTTTATAAATAAAAAATAGGAGTATAAATTTAAAAACTAGTAGTAGACTTATAATTAAGTTTCAATAATATAATTATTAGTAAAATAAAATATAAAACTGATTAATTAAGAAACATGTGAAATAAATTAATTTTTCGTCAAACATTAAGAAATTATCTAGAATTAGGATTTAGTGTTCATCTAAACCTAACTGATCTTTTAAAATTTTTTTAACACATGTGTATAATTATCTATGGCAAGATTTTTTTTAGCATTTATTTATTATTATTATTAATTATGTACATGTATATATTTTTTTTTTGACAAAAAAAAAAATTACGTACTTAATCATCATTACAGTGTCCAGTCATATACGGGATCAAACACCTATTCTTGAGGTTCGTGTTCCCAGATTACACAACATCCGTCTTATGTCGATAAAGACGCATGTACAAAGACCACACGCTAGTGGTATCAAGCACGGATAAAACTTCAGCTACCCCAGACTCTTACAAAAAATACAATACCGGAATTCGAACACGAAACAAACACTAAATAGCTATCACATCGTGCTTAACTACTATGTTACACCCCTTGGGGGTTATGCACATGTATCTACTCATATAAAATTTATAACAATACTAAATTCGAGTTTATTTATACAATTTTTTTTTATGTATAAAATATATATTTTTTATTTTAATTTACTCAAATTTATATGTAATAAAATTTTATTAAATTAAGTAATAATTCTCATTGAATTGACAGAAAAAATTGAAAAAAATTTTGTGAAACCTATTCAACATTGTTAATTATAATGTTCAGTTTGGTCAATTCTTAAAATCATACAATTTGATTCTTGATAACGAGTTAAAATAGTCTATTAGAAGCCGTTCTTTACTCAAGCTTTATCACACCGTAAGCCCACCAACTTCTACATAATTTGTTCCCAAATCTATTCTTGTATTAGAGCTTGGTAATGGGCCAAAATAGCCTACTAAAAATTGCTCCTTGTTCAAATTTTATCGCTCCATAGGTCTTTTAATTTTTACCTAATTTGTCCCCATATTTATAATTTTTACCTAATTTGTCCCCAAAGCTATTATTGTATTAAAAGAAAATTGACTCTAATAATAATTGTAAAACCTGATTCAACACTGTTATTTTTTATTCTTACGATTGTACAATTTTATTTTTGATAATAGGCTAATATTCATTTCAAAAGCCTTTATTAATAATTTGAGTTCAAATATATATATATATATATATAATGCAACAATCTCTTCTCTTATTTTGACGTAAAATTTGATTTATTCTTATTTTTAACAATTTTAACAATTTATTAAAAATTTAAAAACTGTTTCTTACTCAGGTATTTTTGTTCTGACATTACTCCTTGTCCTTTAAAATTAGTACTCACAAGATTTTACCTAAAAAAATTTCTTTTAAGTAAAAACATTCCAGCATTAAAAGACTTTATTGGATCACGTATTCTTCCTCCCCTAATAGAAAAAAATGAATATTTCATCTTCACACAAATTGACGTTATCAATATTATTTCAGTTTTCTTTTCCAGCACAACACAAATATTATAACTGCAAACGAAACTTTAAATCCCCGGTGATAACCACACTATGATATGATGATTTTGGTTGATTAACATGACATTAGTTGACAGGCCAGCATATTGGCCTCCTAATTGATCATTAATTCTTGATAATATTATTAACCACATGCTCGGGTTCAAAGAGGAATCTTTGGTGCAAAATATGAGCTATCCCTATTATTGATATTACACAATAAATTGCATAATGAATACATTAGAGCTAGGAAACGAATTTGACGTAAATAAATAAATTCGAATGAAAAACATTAATATAAATAATAAATAAATTTTATCTGCATTTAAAATTATTTATTTATTAGTTCATTTAAGATTCCTTTATTTAATAATATAAGTTTATTTTTTTATACTTTTAATTATATATACATTATAGTAAACAATTAAATGAAATAAAAAATTTTAAATTAAAATAATATACATTTTTTTATTTTTTTATTGTATTTTATATTGAAATATTTTTTAAAAAATATATTAATGTTAAATAATTAAATTCATATTTACAGAATTAATCTTATTTAATAAGGTTAAACTAGTTAATTCTATTTAAATAAATAATTATTTTTAATGAGGTTAAATTAATAATAATATTTGATCGCTTTTAATCCTGTAGTACGAAAATAATTTGTTTAATGATAAATAATAAATAAATTGCACCTGTACTTATAATTATAACATGATTAATAAAAAAATTCATTCATATTTATTAAAATTTTGTTATAACTACGATACTATATACTATATAGATACAATTCGTATACATAAATGTCCCCCTTAACCGGAGGACAATCTTGAGTAGACAAATGACAGCATCATGATCATTAATTTTAGGAGTATCTGCGAAAATCCCACCAAAATTTATAGAAATCGCATATAACAAAAAAAAAATTATAAAAATTTATACAAACCTCCCCTACTATAGTATTTTTATCCATTTAGCTTATTGAATAGTAGAAAACATTAAAATGTTCAAAATAATCTTATTTTTTATTTGTTTTTGTCATATTATTATTATTATTATTATTATTATTATTATTATGCTCGTTGTGAACTAATAATGTGAACCAATAAATTATTTTAATAAATTTTATACTATTTAAAATAATCTTATTTTTTTATTTTTTATTAAAATTATTTATTTTTTAGAATAATTAACTTGCAAAGATAATGATAACAATATAAATAAAGAAGAAGAAGAAGAAGGTATTATGAATTCTCTGACAAAAATTAGATATTAAATAGGAGTAATTTTTCGCAACATATGTAAAAGTATATTTTTAATTTATCTTAAAATAATCAAAAGTAATTATAATGGGAAAAGTCTTGGTTACACTAGGCCCACATAAGATTACGGTTGCAAACATGCATGATACGTCATTAAATTTCACGACGACCATGTATGCAACCATCTGATCCCGAGAGATGAGTGCACTCAAGACTTTCTTATTACAGTAACCTAAAAATAACCCTGATTATGAATAGATTTTTTTCAAAGAGTTCTTAGTATGTTTTTAATTTATTTTTATTTATATTATTGTTATTCTTTTTGTGAGCTAATAATTCTAATAAATAAATAATTTTAATGAAAAATAAAATTATTTTGAATATTATAATATCTTTTATTAAAATAATTTATTAGTTAGATTAATTAGCTCACAAAGAAAATAATAGTAATAAATTAAAAAATAAGTTATTTTAATATTTTTAATTGATCAACAAATAATTAAATGTATAAAAATATTATAGCAAAGAAGATTTGCATGAATTTTTATAATTTTTTTAATAATTTTTCTTTAGTTGTAATTTCCTTTCTAAAAGAAACCCTTAATTTCCAACATTCAAAACTACCTTTCTAATTTGTAGAAGAGAGGGCTGAAGGCGTGCTAAGGACTAGTGCACATTGAAGAAAGATATTGGAGAAAAATTGGAAGGGAGAGAAAAAAAAATAACAAAAAAAAAATTATATTAAAATTTTAAAATTTTAAATTCGATGATAAAAGTGGCAACGTGACGTGGACTCGCAAGTGTTCAAAGACCAAAATGATAGAGTCTGTTTGTTGTGCAAGACTGGGCCGAGGTTTCAGGCCCACTTTTCAAGCCCAGCTCGAGTGTATTCCGAAAAGTGAAATTGTAGCTAGTTAACTAAGACACGGTGAATTGGATATTTAAATATTAATTCTAACTAATATGCAACACAAAGTAAATCACAGGCAATTTAATAACTTCAATTAGCTGAAAAATCAAATAATAAATAAATGAGAAGAGTTAAATAGAGAATAAAAGCAAAAATTTTTATGTAATTCAACAATTCCGATCTACGTCCGCGTCTTCAAGCCAATCAAACATTAGAATCTCACTAACGAGACTTCTTCATAAGGGGGTTCATACGCGATCATCGTCAAAAATCCTTAAGATATATTTTAATATTTTAAAATACACCTTTTAAAACCTATAAGATATTCAAAATATTTGCTCACTTCTTAAATATAGATATATATTCAATTTAAAATATTTTTCAAATCAATATCATCTTCATACAAAACAAGTTGTCTCTCCACATAAAATCAAAAATATTTTCTACAAAAACATAAATACTCCACATAAAATCATTCAAACATATAATTCAAAAATTTCTTTACAAATCATAAACAAATAAATTACAAACTGTGGGTTAAATGCAAAATATACTTAAGAGTTTTATATCGATGAGTAATTAACATCACTCACAATTTTTTAAAAAAGATCGAGTTTGCCTAAAATTAAATGAGTGAAGGGAATAGTATACGAAAATATATTATGTGAGTAAATTAATATATATTATAGTCAAAATGAATAATCTAATTTAAATGATACAAAAAAAAACAAACAAACAAACATGCAAAACAAGTTGTAAAACATTTACATTTATTGAAACCATGGTCTGTATTTTAGGAAAATATTTTAACTAACCACTTTTTTTAGTGATCACCTTGATCATGGGTAATATCGAAACTATCAGTAGACTTTTTCATATAAAATTATTTTTTTTCAAATTTATATAAATATTTTATTCAAAACTATTTAAAATTAACTCCTATTTAAAACACTTTATAAACTCATTTTATATAAAACTAACCCATTCACTGACATTAGTCTCGAATAGTCAAATGATAGTACTGTTGACGTCCTCCAAAATTTGAAAGTAAAAATAGAGTCACCGTTTAGTGGATAGATCACCTAAAAAAATTTAGATTTTAAGTTCAGGGGGTTGATTAAGTGTAGGAAAGGTGTTAGGCACCCTACAACTTGCGTAAAAATCGGTTACCAAAAATATTGATCTTGAATTTTAATTTTTTAATTTTACCCTTATTAATAATTTTTACTAAGAGAAGGGAGAATATTAGAAATATTCCGCCGTCTTAGTTTTTCAAAAATGTTGAGCTAAGAGAAG
>JAWDEX010154707.1:0-20787 GCA_035221805.1 Trichilia hirta | reverse complement strand
CTCTCTTGAGATTTGTGTCAATATATATATATATATAATATTTTGTGAATGCTAATATTAAACAAGCAAATACGAAGTTGTAGCATCTCTTTGAATATAGTACCTAAATCCCAAAACAAGCCCCAAATAATATAATAGAAATATCGCTTATGAGCTTGGAAGAATGCAAGTCCTTTGTCATTGAATTCCATTTAATTCAATAAAGTAATAACTAGAAAACATCATTAGAACATAACTAATACTAATCTCATTGCATTGAAAATTATTCCAATAATAATTTAAGACACGCATTTATATAGTTTGGACAAAATTATCAAGTGGGACATAAATGTCAACATTGAGAAGTTTATAAAATGAATAAAACAACCTTAGGTTTCACAAATCATAAAAAGAAATTTTATATAATTAAGAATGGGGTCATCATGGTGCACGGGTTTGCTTGCAGGAAAGGAACAGATGGAAGCAATAATTACATTTTAGAAAATTAGGGTTAGTTAGAGAAAGAACAACAATAAAATCTAAAATCAATGAACAGCTATGAGACGGCAATAGGAGAAAGAAATCACATTGATTACTGAATGTCCAAATAGACAATAAAATCCCATGTCAACTGATAAAATTTACTGAGGTGATAAAAAAAATTTTATTCAAACCACCCAGTTTATACTTGTGTGAGGAAGAATTTTTCTTCGCCTAATATACATAGAGAGATAGGTAGGAGATGGACACATATGAGAAAAGATTAATATACCCTTAACTTTACACTTATTATTACACTTTTTATTATCTCATCTCTTATTAAAATTTAATCTTAAATGTATAATTAATGTGTAATTAATATATTGTAAATACTAGAATTGTAAGATATAAATTTGAAGGTGCCTAAATTCAATAAATAATAAAAGGTGTAAAAAATTAGAAAGGTAAAGAACTATTAATTCTATCTTCATATATATCCCCATATATAAATTTTGAATTTAATATAGTTATTGATTAATCCAATAACTATCATTTCATTATTTTTATGAGATCATTTAACGATGTTTGTTAAAAATATATTCCTCAATCAAAAAAATAATAAAATATAAGTTATTATGTTAATACAATTATTATTATCAATAATTCTTATTTTAATAAAATAAGAATTTTCTTATTAGATAAAAATTATACATATATGTATTTATTTCCACAAAGAAAAAATCATGAAGGGAAGGGGACTTTCATGTAGCAAAGGGGATTTTTATTTGCACTGATGATACTTCTAACTTAAATCAAGCATGAAAAGTTTAACATACTTCTTTCGAATCCCGGAAAAAACTCAAAAATTCTTGTATAGATGTGTGGTAGTGATTGCTCTGACATTATGAACTTCACCACAATGTAAAACATTGTCTTGCACAAAGATCATGTACAATTCTCTATTTTATCAAACGTTATGAATGTAAATCTCCGTTTTGCAAAATACTTCGTGCGATCTAGTTTCTATCTCACATATTTCTTGCTGCAAGTGATTGTCTTGCATAATCAAAGATGTATAGAGACCAAAAAATATATATTTTTTATAATGGGGTCAATTGTTTTTAATAATTATTATAAATGATTAATTTGAAAATAAATGCATACAAAATAATTTTATTGAATCATCCCATGAATATAAATGAACTAAGTGGTGTCCAAATAAAGTAAAACGAAACTCTCAGTAAGTTTCGCACTATTAAAGAATCAACATTTACCTCCAACTCTTAAATACTCGCCTTCTCCTCGCCTATAATAAAGCTCTCACCATATGAACCAAATCAAGTGAACGAAAATAATGGTTATTCTTCCTATTTCTTTCTCCTTCCCCTTCAGGTTTTTCTAGTCTTGGTAAACAACTTCATAAAATTCAGTCTTTCTCATGCTGATCCAACAGATGGTTTCATCCTTGTACCATTAACACAAGCAAACTTCGAGTTGCAGAAACCCTACAACGTGCCACTTGAAGAACGTTACAGCTATGAAAACGGAACGCATAAATTATGGTCTACGCGGATGATAAGCCTCATGATCCCACTAGTCTAACCCAACCACACACAGATATCCACATAAAAGTACCCCATAATGACATATTACTCTCTTTCGAACATCTGCATCTTAATCTTTTAAAACATGAACCAACAAGCTCACAATTTTTTTTTTTCTGCAGGGTTTGGATTATTCTTCAGGAGTTTGGCAATTCGGAGGCCACAGTTTCGTTCCAAACGGTACCTCCGGGGCAACGATAGCTAAGATTCACGGTGCAGATCATGACAAAACGACATTGATCTTGAGGATCTACCACGGCGACATGAGATACTACAGCAGCGATGTGGTGGCTAATGGTCTCTACGACAAGTGGTTTCGACTTAATGTGATTCATGATTTGGACGGTGGGATGGTAATTGTTTTTATTGATGGGGTTCAGAAATATGCAAC
This sequence comes from Trichilia hirta, assembly GCA_035221805.1. Lineage (NCBI taxonomy): Eukaryota > Viridiplantae > Streptophyta > Magnoliopsida > Sapindales > Meliaceae > Trichilia > Trichilia hirta. The sequence continues at coordinate 18,333 of JAWDEX010154707.1, read as the reverse complement.
AAAGAATAAAGTTCCGGGAGACCTGCATTTCAAATGTGGAGTCTAGGGTGCACCAGTAAACATAAGTTACTATATGGAATCGAGGTGGAGGGATATCAAAATTTATAAGAAGTCTCGATAATGGTCAAGGTAAAGAACTTATTAGAGATTAATAATAATAAGTTCTGTTTATATTAATTAATGCTGGATTTTTGTTATGTCTTGTGCCTTTTGTGGCTCAAAATTCGTATTTACAATAATCAATGTATGCTTAAAGTCTCATGAAATCTTTAAAAGTGAGATGTAATATTTTTTTTATTCACAATTGTTGTAAGATAAAATTAATAAGTCGTTATCCCCTCGATTAGATTCTATATACCAGACAATAACTAGGAAACATCCTATGAACATAACCAATTGCTTAATCCACTTCATTACATATAAAGCTTTCGATGTAGCATCAATCTCGTAGCTTTAAAACTAATACCAAAAATTATTTTAAGACATAGTTAATTTGGACAAGATTATCAAAGTGGGGAAATAGATGTCGACATTGAGAAGTTTTAAAATGAAGAAAACAATCTAATTAGGTTTCTCAAATCGTACAATAAATTTTACATAATTATATAATAAGTGACATTGATTATTGAATGTCAACAAACAGATTGAACAAAATTGTATTCCAGGGTTTTCGTGTTCTTATATTTATTGATGATTAGTAATCAGGCCTATTAAAAATTTGTTTTAGAAAACTTACACCTTAATGGGTACGTTACAATGGTGGCTTTTACGGTAGGTACTACTAAATATTTTTTTAATTTTACTTTCAAAATACAATAGAGACACAACAAATCCAAATAATGCTAATGAATAAGTCATGCAAAATATATGTGAAAAAAATACGTTGTTCAATATTGTATTGTAAAACCAAATAGCAATGGATTACTAATAGGGAAAAACTCGTAATAAAAACAGGATGGTTGAGTTGCTGGTGTCAAAATTTTTTCATATAAAAGGTTGTATAAATATTAATATTTTAATTAATAATTTCTTTTCTAAATTTCACATCATCTCATGTTCATTCATAGACTTGAATAATAGTATACGTAAAAATTATGATTTGCTTATATTACTACAAACCAATTGATCGAATCCTCAAACATCTAATTATTTTATAAAATTGATTTGTAAATATTCTTATTTGAGTTTCAAAAAATTTATTGGGTTTTTGGGCCAAGCTTCATAGTTGTGCTCTTTGCTCTTGATATTTTATATAATTCATTAAGGATTAATTTGAGATTATGGTGTTTCTAAAAATAAAGCTAAAAAAACTACTTTTTGAACATTTTAACCCCCCAAATTTCTAATATCAACTAGGTTTTGGATTTCACCAACAATTTTTCTTGAAAAAATTGTGGTTAGAGAAAAACAACTAGATTTTTCACTATATTTTCGACTTTTTTTTATTGTTAAATATTTTAAGTTGTATTTTTCCACATTGCAATTATTTAAATGCTTTGTACTTACTTTTAGTTTAATATAAATCATATTTATTAAGTAAGATTTCGGTATTTAAACAATCATTAGTATAATGAAATTTTTACATCAACAATTAAAACCATCATACTTGAGTATGGTTTTTTGTTATTTGAAATCTAGAGCCAATTGAGCTGATAATACTATATTGAGCCACTTTCTTTTTTTTCACAGGTGTTTTGCTCTGGATATTTTGCGTAGTTTAATTACATCGTTTGAATTTGCAGTACTTTTACTGTGTTTTAAAAATAATTAATAATACTAAATTTTAGTGAGATACACATTTTTATATTAATATTTAATATCTTTAAAATATCTAAAACTTTCATGTCACAATATTTAGTAATACCATTTGAAGTTTTCTACACAAATTTGTTGTAGGCCTGTCTTCTGATCAATAACAATCATGAATAGATTACTCATAAAAGACATGGAAACTCAGGCGTATACAATTTTGTTGCTTAGGACTCTTCACAATCCAATCTAATTTGCCTAATCTGTTTAATCTTATCGATTTTTAATGAATTTAATTAATTATGGGTTAGATCGGATTAAAATTTTGAAATTTGTAATTGATAGATCAAATTTAAATTTGCATAGCTAAATTTGTAAAAGAAAATAATACAATAATATTTTATATAAAATACACTTTTATTATATAAAATATACACATATTTCTTTCTAATTATATAGAATCTAGATCTCAATTTAATTTATTTAAAAATATCAATTTAATTGCACGTAAAATAAAGAATTGGACTATATTATTTAATAATATAAATATAAAATAAAATAAAAATATTAAAATTTAACCCTAATATTCAAAACGTAAATTCTCCCATTCTTAACACCAAAAAGCAAAATTCCATATCATCCCAAATTTTAATCCTGTTTTCACATAGGCTTGCAATATTTTTATTTACGATATAATCATAATGAATAAAATTGCTGTTATTTGCATATTATTTTTGAACTAGTTTATAATCTTGAAATTTAAACATATATTATTATTTTAATACTTTAATTAATTCAAATTTAAAATTATATGTTTTGTCTATTTGTAATAGATCGGATCATATAGGTCTATATGAATTTAAAAGTTTTAAATGAATTGGATAGGATGGGATTATATAATATTATATTATATCGTGAACTGGATAAAAATTGAAAAATGTCAATCAATGAAAAAAAACGAGAATAATGCAATGGTTTGTAAGGTATGGCCATTGCATTTGGACCCAACGGTCAAAGTCATAGCATCATGAGCTGCGCCATGAATCTGTGCTATTGTTGAACCGGAAGTATAGTTTGGAGTGAAACCGCGTGGGCCTTCGAATTGCCAAACTCTTGAGGAATAGTCCAAGCCCTATATATATATATATATATATATATACGTTTGGAGTGAAACCGCTGGAATAGTCCAAACCCTATATGTATTCTGAAGCTGTTGGTCATTTTGTTTTAGGAAAAAAAAAAAAAAGGATGTAGACATTGTCAAGAGATTATGTTATTATGGATTACATTTATGCGAATTTCCGTGCGTGCTTGGGTGAGGCTGATGGGAATATGAGGCTTGTCATCGGCGTAGGCCCATAATTTATGCGTCCCATTTTCATAGCTGTAACGTTCTTCGAGTGGTGCCTTGAAGGGTTTCTGCAACTCGATGTTTGCTTGTGTTAATGGCACAGGGATGAAACCTTACGTTGGATCAGCATGAGAAAGTCTGAATTTGAATTAATTCAGTAAAACTAGAAAAACCTGAAGGGAAAGGGGATAGCAGTTGGAAGAACCCAGCACTTTTGTCATTCACTCTAACGGTGAAAGCAAAGCTTTAATAGAAAAAGAGAAGGCAAGGCAAGTATAGATATTATAAGTGCAAGTGCACTTGAATTCACATTGTAATTTTCTGACAACATTAGGAACTCTTAAGGAAGTTAATTAAGATGTGAATTTATTTATAATCGAATATCCTGGGAAGTTATTTATATTCAGATTTTACATGGGGGATTTCCCAAGTCCACACTACATTGAATTCTGGTTCAAATTTGTTTTTTTCTTTTTAATCTGAAAATTGAATTCTAGAGACATATTACCGTATATTTTATTGTACAGTACATAGTATTTATAATTTGAAACTTTTTCATTGTATTTTCTAACTTTTGGTTACAATTTCTAATTTTACAATGAAATAATATGTAATAGTAATTTTTTTGGTTGCATTTTCTAACTTTTTGGTTATGATTCTAATTTATGAAAGCAGCATTAAAAATGTTGGTGAGTATAACGGAAGAGTCAAAAATTATAACAGAAGATTGTACAGTATAATGAAAGCACTACGAGAGTATATTTGGCATTAAAATGCTGTCGCCATTCACCTACTTTTAACTTTTACTCTAGAGTTACTGTTATGAAATAGAACATAGAATATAAGAATATAAAAAGTAAAATGTCAAATATTAGTTAAACAATAAGTGAGTCCCATAAAAAATTTGTATTATTAAACATATTTTTAAAAAAATATTTTAAATTAAGTGAAAGTAAGCGTCTCCAACATACCCTAATTATTCCTTAACGTATTACTAACATATGAGTTATTACTAGTTGACTTCTATATGATTTTTGCTTCGTCTAATATATGATTCATTTTATGTGTAGATTATTACTATCCTCGTAAGAACAATGGCTACAAGAAAATTAATTTGTGTAAATTATAATGTGTAATATTAAGTATATAAATTGTTAAACAACTTTAATTTACAAATTGATATTAACTTAGTTATGCTTTATATTTTTATGAGTAAAAGTAAATTCATAAGAATAATAAAGAATGATCATGCCACATCAACCATCATATCAATTTGCAGAGATAGTATGTGCGAAAATTTTGTATCACACAAACAATTCATAATTAATGTTAGGAATGTAATTTTTGGATCAGTAAAATAATACTGCATTTAGCCATAAGTACAATTATTTCAATTCTCCATTTGTAATTTTTAAATATTTAATTGTAATTCTTAATTTTTTTAATTTTATAAATTTATATGAAATAAAAAAATATTTAAAAAGTTAATAATTATGATAAATAATTGAGAAAAATACAAAAATATGCGATACAGCTAAATATATTATAACATGATCCTCAATAAAATTTTTATATGCATTCCCAAAAGAAGAGAAAAAAAAAAACTTTGTTGACTTTACCGAGGGATATTGCATGATTTATGTGATTAAATTAGTTTATTGTCACAAAATGACAAAAATTTATGGGTTAGAAATTGTATATAACCAAAGAGTTACGAAATGTAACGAAAAAATTGAAATTTTCAGGAAATAAATGTTTTGTTACTGACTCCAGTTTTGTTCTTCAGCTGCTTAGTAGATAAGCTTTGTTCACGAATTGCAGTAATTTTCAGCAAATTTACCGTAAATGGTAAGTCGACATTAACATAATAAACTAATTTAATCCGACAAATCAGGTAAATAGCACGTCACAAAGACAATAAAGTTTTTAATGTCTTCTTGTTGGGAATGCAACTACGATTATAATTTTTAATTTTTCATTATAACTTTTAATTATTTAAAATTTATAATAAAAAAGTTAAAAATTATAACAACATTGTCAATGGATCTATGTAGTCCAATGAAAACAAAATAGCACAGTACCAGAAGTCAATTCTTCTTACTAAGAAAAATAAACAAGAATTCAATATTGTCTCTACTTGGGAAACCCATGTAAAATCCTGAATATAAATAGTTTTCCAGGATAACTGGTTGCTAAATAACTTCGAACTTCTTAACTTTCTCCATTTTCCTGAAAATTTCAATGAATTCTTCTTCTTCTTCCTACTCCAGCTTTTTGTTCCTCCTCCTTGTAATCTGTTTGAAATGTGCTCCAATTTATGGTGCTGATCCTACTGATGGATTTACTGAAATACCTTTATCAGATCATAATTTTGATTTACAAAAACCTTACAATCAACCATTGAATGATCGTTACAATTATAAAGATGGGATACGAAGTTTGTGGGTATACAATCATGACAAACCCTTTAAACCTAGCAGTGGTATGAGGCCACGTACTGAAGTACGTATTAAGGTAGGTATTCGTTCTCATGATCTGAACTTACGTAACCTTTTAAATTAGGGATAACAACGGATAATATATGTACGAAAATAATCATAGTTGTATTGTATCTATTTTTGAATCTATTATCAGTATTGGTAATTGTACTTGTGATGGATGATAATATTAAAATTCATATTCATATTCATATCTGAAAAAGAAAAAAAAAAATAATATTCGAGTATGTTTGTGTGTGTGTGTGAAAGCTTATATTAAAACGATGTTATTTTTGAAAACGGTTAAACAAATGTCTATTTATTTATTTTCAAATATCCGCAAATGCCTATATATTCGTATCTAATTTGTTTTAAAAATATATGACATATAACTAATCCACATTTGTGTTATATCCATCATTTTAATGTGAATATTTGTGTACATATGTATCTGATTCATTTTAAAAACAAATAGCATATAATTACAAATATCTTTACTCGATTCGATTTAAAAACGGATAACATATAACTAATTCCTATCAACTATCCATATATATATGAGCAAAGGATAAATATATTCGCAAATAAAATTATTGTCCCAACTTTAAGCGATGCGTTAAAAGATACATCAACACTTTTATTTGTGTGTCAGGGTTATGACTACTCCTCTGGAATTTGGCAATTTGAGGGCTATGCTTATGTTCCCGAAGGCACATCTGGGGCGACCATAATGCAGATTCATGGTGCTTCCGAGGGAGGAACCTCTCTTCAACTTCGAATTTACAACGGCGATATGAAGTACTATGAGTACAACTTGATTGCAGCTAATCTGTATGATCAATGGTTCAGATTGAATGTGATTCATGATGTGGGATCAGGGAAGATCACAGTTTTCATCAACGGAGAAAAGAAGTTTGTGGTGAACGATCAAGGACCAGGAGACCTGTATTTCAAATGTGGCGTTTATGCTGCTCCTGTGAATTCAAGCAACTACATGGAATCAAGGTGGAGAGATATCAAAATTTACAAAAAATGATGGTGGTATCGAGTATGTTTGATGCATATCTTTATATGTATGTATGTATGTAAGCATGCATATTTGATTTATCATTGTAAAAAATACTATATATATTATATTTAGGGATATTTCCAAGAATGATCACATTTTTTATTCAATTTTTAAAGTTGACTTAGTCAGAAAAACATTTTAAAAGTAAACCTAAGTATTCATCGTTTTCGTCATAAAAAAATATGAAAGTTGAATAAAGTTAGAATTTTAAAGTTAAATTTTAACTCAATTTGAGAATTAAACTTTTACTATATTCAAAAGTTGAATTTTAATTCATGATTTCTATTTGTAATTAAACTGGTTTAATCAAGATATATTTAAAAAGACATGTGTCGTTCCCTTCATTGTATTGTGCTTAAGGATTAGTTGAAAGATCATTATCAAAAAAATGAGTTGATAATCATTATAATTTTAAATCACAATTTGGGTTATTATTAAAAAAATTAAGTTGATAATTAATATAATCCTTTTATCTCATTCAATAGAAGGAAAACCATTCACTTACAATCTCTTTCAAGTGGCACAAGATAAATTTCAATCATTTATTTAATTTCTACCAAATAAAATTTCATAACCATTTCTATATTATCACAATTATTTCTAACACGTAACAATATATAAATTCAACTCTCTAACTCAAATATTCTCCAATTAACAATGATAATAAATAGTAATTGTATATGATGCTTATTATTTGCATATATGAAAATCATCTAACTTAGATTATTCTAACCTATAATCAATGTATTCTAATTTAATTTATTAAAATCGAACTTAAAACCTCAGAGTCTCTATATAAACAGTAAACTCTAATTTAACAATTCAATTAAACCATAGTTTCATGCTTAAAACATATTAAAAAGCTTACCAAAAAATCAATTAAGTCCTAAAAATATTGCTAGTATTGCTAGTTATCAAAATTTCCAATTCGCTACAAAACTCTAACTCACAATTCTGCTTAAATACTCTGTCAAATTCAAAAATAAAACTTATCACATGTAGAAGATGATATGTATTTCTAATTTGTTAAAACGAAAAAAAAAAAAATAGTAGCAAATAAGAGAGGAAGAGAGAAAATAAAGTAAGGAGGAGAGAAGGGGAGAAAATGATCGATTCTTCTCCCTCTCTAGGCCTTTTATAATGCTTAAAAAAATATTTAACAATTCAATTCGAAAGTTCAGGTGCACGAATGATACTTATAGAAAAAAATTTTAAACTTGACAAATTTTCATCAAATTCTTCTCAATCACTTAATAAACATAATATAGGATTAGAAAATTAATCAAGAAGGTAAAATTAACACTTGAACATGTATTTCACAAAAATAACCAAAAAGCCTTTTTATGGTAAAATGACCAAAATACCTCTAATTTGGTGTTATGTAAATAATTTTACTCAAAAAATTATATCAAACTGACTCTAAATATTATGGCAACTTGACCATAAAAGCATTTACAATACTAATATCAACTTATAAGTTAATTTATTTTATATTTTGTATGGAGTGCATGAGTTTGTATATAAAGAGAGAGGAGTGAGGATTAAGAGGTCTAATTATTTTTTTACACTACTTTTAATTGACAACTTATTAAATAATTTTTAAATTATTGGATTAATCTATGTTTAATGATTAATCATTATATTTTGACATCTAATAATAACATTAAAAGAGGGCATCTCCACTTTGGGTTACACAATAATGATTACAACCGCTATTTAGTAGGATAACTCTTTCTACTTCTACATTTTCTTGATTTAAAATTTTTGGAATTAAATTAAAACACAAAATTTATATTCATTAGTTTATGTAATTCAATTACATACATGTTGATTATGTTATCATCATTAAAACTAAAATTATTTTTTGACTTTAAACATTCACTTTTGGATTGTATGAATCTAATAAGAGTAAATACAAATCAATTCAAAGATCACGAAAATTGAATTAGACCAAAAAAGTTGTAAATGAAACTTTTATTTCAAATAGATCGAGTCAAAATTAACCAATAAAAATATATCACATGTGCAAAATATTGTTCAATTCTTCAAAATTTATATTTGAACTAAATTGAATATAATTAGATCTATGAATTGGCATAAATAATATTTGTTATTTTTCTTATCAAACTAAATTGATTAATTTAATCCAATTTTCAGGTCCAACATCTTTTTCCAACTTCTAAGATCTAATCACTGAAAATTTATGCCTTCAAGTCTATTTAAAGTTTTATATTAAGTCATGTGTATGTATATATACAAGTTATACACAATCTTATTACAAAATTTTAAATTTCTTGTGTAAGATATTGATTTTGTGAACCTTGTTTCTTAAATTTATGGGTAATGTAGTCATTTTATACTATATTTAAGTGCATACACGAGCATACTTGACAAATAATTTACATAAGATTGAGGTTAAATGTTTATTTTAAGAATTTAATTTCGTAAAGGTTACATTTTTGAGGTTATAAATATAGGGATCTGAACAAAATTAAAAGTTAGTTTTTTTTTAAAATAAAGACTTGAATGATATTTTTTAATTAAAGATAAGTTTTCACTTATTATTTGCAACAAGATTATTTTAAAAATGTGAGTTTCTTTATACTATTGATGATAACATGTTTATAAATAATTATGTATTAGATTTTTATATTGATCGTGTATTGATGATACAGCCAGTAGACTAATATTGATAATATAGCCAGTGAACCAGATTTGATATTTACTATAGTTACAAGGAAGTAGCTTAAGAATAGACCTACAGAGAGACCACATAAATAAATGCACCGCAATTAAGGAAGATATAAGAAAGGATGATATTATAAAATAGTCCACCTATGAGATATGTCAAGGACAGTCATAAATATTATCACGGGACTATTCAATATTAACATCAGTATATGGACTGTATTTTAAAAAAATATAAAATTTAAAAACCTTTTAAATAAAATATTTTTATGAATTAGAAAGAAAATAGTTTTATATCTAAAAACCAACTGACAATCTTAATATTGCCCACGATCATAGTTAGGATAATCACTGAGAAAGATAGCTAATCTGAATTTTTTATTAAAAATATGAGCCACATTTAAATAAATATAAATGCTTTAGAACTTATTCTGTATGATTATTTAGATATCCTTTAAATTAAATTATTTGTTGTGATATTAATATATATTAATTTACTAATGAAGTATACTTTTATATGCTTACTCTCTAACATTTCAATTTCAGGAGATTCGAAGATTTAATGAGTATGTTAGAGTAACAGTTATCGCATAGCTAACTAGAGCCTTTTTTACTCGACTCACTATTTGATTTTTACCGGAAAAAATCAATAATAGTTGTAATTATATGATTTATGAACTAAACTTATTTTATTTTGGATGTGAAGAAAGTTTTATGAATTATACATTTTATATGTTAGTATTATTTGAAAAATGCATATTTATCTTTCATTGAGAAATGTTATTAGATGTCTTGGAGAGACAAATTATTTATATGATAATGATATTGGCTTGGTAACGATTTGGAGATCTTTATGTATCTATATTTGTGAAGTGAGCATATACCTAAATGTTTTACAGATCTTAGAAATATGTTTTGAACTATAAAGTATAGCTCAAATATTTATAGCAGTAATTACGTTGTGAGCTCCTCAATAGGGGTGTGATAAATTTAATACTTATTGATATTTATTACATGTAGTAAATGGTATGTTTTATAATTATTTTTTATAAATTTAACATTTATTAAAAAATACCAACATTATTTTTTTTAAATACTTCACATACCTTAATGTATATAAACAAATTATATATTTATTCATGATACTGTAAATAATGAGGACTTAGATGTTATTATTTCTTCTTTTATTATTTGATTTATTGTACAATAAAATAAAGAATCTTAAAAGCAATATTCAAAAAGGAAGAATTATTGCTCTTTACACATATTAAGTCAATTATAACATGATATTTTTAATATTATTATATTTCCTCATTCCAAAACTTAAATTTTTTACTGTAATTTTTTATTTATTATTATATTTTTATATGTTAAACATTATTAAAAAAAATATTAAAAATTATAATAAAATGTTTTATAATTAATAATTAATTATAATTATAATTAAGGTTAAGGCAATTATGACGTACTTAAATTCTCAATGCAAACTAGGCATCAACCCATCAACAATAATTAATTGTTTGGAGTTGTTAAAAGTATTTATGCATAATAAGGAAATTACTATATATGATACCAAAATTTTCTTTTCTACAACCCCATTTCTATTTTTTTATTTATTTTAATATTATCAGAACTATTGGATGTAATGATTTAGATGTAGTATTTACATAAATTTATTGTATAAATAGTAAATAACTAAAAAATAATTAATAATTAACATTATTTTCTAATAATACTTAAAAATTTTCTTTTATGTGAAAGCCTAAATGCATCAATCCAAATAAAAAACTAAATCTAACTCATTGTTTAACATGTGCTTGCGCTAATAGCGGACAATAGTTGATTTAACTCATAAATCAAACTTTGATCACATTAAATTAAATTAGAAAGCAGTTGGGTTTGTTTTCTTTTAATATTAAAAACTTTTTTAAATATTTATTTTCTTTAACAAAAAAATTTAAGTATATGTTACGTCATTCATTTATTGATCAAGTAGAATGCTTTTAAATATATATTTAGTTTAAATTTGTCCAATTATAAAGTAATAATAATATTTTTTTGTTAGTTTAAATGGTATATTATTTTAAGAGTTAAATATTTCAAATATTTTTTATTTTTGTCTAAATTCCCGAATTAAACTAAGAATTTGATTTTTTCTAAATATTTTTAAAATCAATAATGGAATGTGAACTTCATTTAATTGATCTTGTTAGCATGAGCAATCTTCACGAGCCTAACCTACTCTAGCCAATCAAATTCTAGGATTCTTTGTCTCCTAATTATTTAGTGCACATGATTGCATGCTTTAACGTGTATAGAAAATCAAGAAATTCATAATATATCATATTGTGTATCAAATTTTAATTTTTGTATTAAAATATTTTAAATTAATATTTTTAATAAAAATATTGGACTTTGTCTTAAAAGCTAGATCAAGAACGAGATGGGCCTAAATATCCAAACTTTGCAGCCCAACCACTTTTTCTGAATTATATATATGCAGCATGGAATATAAAGCTTATGAATCATACTTTCTCTTAATTAAGGGTGAATATAATTGCTAAAATCACCCTTAAAACTAAAAGTAGTATATTTATAATGTAAAAAAATAAAATAATTAAATTATATTTTACAATATATATAATTTCTGGGTTAATTCTTCCGCACAAGAAGTTTTCATGATTTCCTTAATCACCAAAACCCTTGCCCTATTGATACTAACAAGGCACACGTACACATGTTCTTCAAGCTCTTCTACTTGCTTTTGAAACGCAACATTATTTCGCTTCAACTCTTTCACAACATGCAAAGAAAGTCGATTATTATCCTCGCTTCTATCCAAACACAACCTTGTTCAACTTCATCATGAATCCTGGCAACAAGTCTACCCATTGTATCAAAATCCCTATTCAAAATATAAGTTCCCTTAGCAGCTACATCAAGTTGTTCTCTAACTTTCCTCAAGAATCCACTTCTCAAGAAGCTGAAGTTGAACAGCTTTTTCTTGAAGCACTTTGTGGGGAAGCTGCAAATCATCGGCCCCATAAGGATTGCAGCAAGGGTATGTGCTGCTAACACAACAGTGGTGACAGTAATCAGGCTGCAAGTTGCTGTTAAGCAAATCCCAATTGCTTCGTTCATATACTTAATCATCTTAATTTTTCTTGACACTTTTTTTCTCTTTGATTTCAAATTATGTAATACTGAGGAGTACTTCTCTTGAATGAGTTTGAAATCAATTTTATTCGTGTTAGAAAATGGCGAATTTAACATGGAGATCATCAGTTTCACTTTCTCATCAGCAGAGTGATCATCATCAACTGTATGTAGGGTTTGTTGAATAAACTTGTAGTGATATTGAACATGAATACTATCTTTGAGAATTTGGGAACAAATACTTGATGCTTCAGCACTTATATCAAAGTAATTAAGCATAAGGCCTTTGAGTTCAGGTACCTTTGAAAATATAGCTGATTCAAGAATGGTTGGTATAATGTCTTGATCCGGTTCGAGGAGCATTTCAGATAATTTAATTTCATGGCTGTTGTCATAAGAAGGAGACGATAAAATTTGCTGGCAGATAACTAATTGATGAGCTTTTGCGAAGAATTCAGCATATGATTTTATTCTTAAAGCGCTGAGATACTCTTCGTTAACGTTCAAGCTTTTACTTGCATCTCTGAATTCCTTCTCATCTGAAAAACAAAAATAAATATTATTTCCACACTATACATGATCAAGAAATCTAAATTTTATTATTATTTTCTTTTTGTAATTTTTGCTTAGTAAATATTTATATACAACGTACCTTTTCTAAGATTTGCAGCTTTAAGTTTTGCCCACATATTGAGTTCTTATAATAATTTTACTAGAACAAATCTTATGAGGAATAATAATAACAATGAAAGATTTGTACGTGTCTGTGTGTGTGTGTGTGTGGTATATGCCTTTGAAAGTGCAATTTAAGAATTGTATTTGACGCTATCTTTTATCGATAACCGTAAAGAGAAAGAGAAATCTTATAACATATTAGGAATCAAACTTTAATGGCTAAATTTGCTCAGGAGCTTTCCTCTCTTGATAAACTTCATTGCATCCTTAATTTTGTCTTGGCCTTCTTCATTCATACAACTTTGTCGTTATATAGTTGCATGATTTGGGCAAGCTTTGTCCAACTGCAAACCTAGAAAGTGTATATTGGAGGCTGAAATATTTCCGATCATATAAGTTTTGAATTCGAAATTACTAAAATAACCTTTTATCGTGGTTTATTATTACAGTATTGGTTATGCCTCTAACTAGTAAAGGTAAATATTTTTAAAGCAATCCAATCCAAACTAATTCAAATCTATATAATTTATTATTTGGATTGATTTAAAAAAATTTTAAATTAATTTGTAAATTGATATTTTTTAAGTCACTATTTGTAGTTTAGATTCTAGATTTAATCAATTTCAAACTGTGAAACCGCAAATCAAAACACTTAATATTATTCTATAAAATTTTTTATATTTATTTATTTTATTATCTCAATTAGACATGTTGCCTTCATTTCTTATATGTAATAACAAATAAAAAAGAAAAATTGTTCATAATAAGCTAAAAAAATAATTATTCATAAAATTTTTACTTAAATATTAATAAGATATTATAAAATTAATAAAAATTAAATATTACAATATTAATTTTACGATATAATTGAAAGCGCGAATTTAAACAACTTCAAATTGCATTTTGCGAGTTGGATTGAAACAGTTTGTAATATTTTAATAGATTAGATTGGATTCACTTAATTTCAAACCGCAATACGTGAATCGATTTAAAATTTTATCTCAAATTAATTCAAACCGCATATATCCACCCCTACTAACTAGGTTATAGTAATAATAAAGTGCATGATTATTACTAATAATAAATCATCATCACTTATTATTAATAGTCTTTTTATTAATCTTGATTAATTATTGTTAGTAAACTGAAAGTCTCAAGTGAAATAAACCTTTCGCATTATTTGAACATTTATTTAATAAATTGTGTTCATATACATTTGACTTATAAGATTTACCAATTAAAATAGTAATTATCATAATACGAGAAGATAGTTCCATTGAAAACGTTCTGCTTAAATTTTGCTATGTTAAACGCCATAGTTGAGATATAAGTTTATATAAGAAATGATATTGCACACCCTAATTAAACAATTTAGTGATCATCTGTCATTGTCCGAATTATTTTTCATCGTCCTCAAGATTTTCACCATATCAATCAATCGTTTCCTCTTTCGTGTGTCCAACTATTAGCATGCATATGATTCCAGGATTTGACAAATACCCCCTATGTTATGTTTCGTGACAGATGCCCCTGTAATTTAGACTTGTAACAAATATCGATGATGAAAACAGAGCAAGACCCAGTTGAGGATGAGAGTAATTGCACATCTTCTTACTAAAGTATTGGAAATATGAGATATCTTTGGCCAATCCTCTCCTGTTCCCTCTTTGTAACGTTCTTTTAGAATAGAACACCCCGAAATTTTCGAAGTCTGCACTGTTGTTGTCCAAAAAATGCGGTCAGGCAATGCTTTTAATTCACAACAACTTGAAACGACATGGCATGATTTCTCCATTTCGTGCAGTTGTATTCCCATAATCCGCCTCCTTGAATTTATTCATCCACTGAATTGCGAATGATTTTCAATTTGGGGAAGAAAATAGTAGATGAAGATGAAGAAGATTTATTATTGCTTTTTATTCTCAAAAATTCATTGCCCAATTTTTTCAAACTACTAATTCTCCTCTAAAGAGTGTTTCAAGAGATGGCAATTTTTCCAGAGGCAAATGCTCAAAATTTTCACGCCAATAGAGCTCTAAACTCACCAACAAAGTGGCGAGACTAGTAAGGAGTGATGGCAGCTGCGTCGTGCGACGTCGCCATGCTCAGATTGATTGGTTGTTGCAGCATGGGTGGAGATGGCTAGGAGCGGAAGTCATGGGTCTGAGTTTTAGAGGCGGCGAGAGTTAGGTTAGACATGATTTCTCCATTTAGTGCAGTTGTATTCCTATAATCGCATTCCTTGAATTCATTCATCCACTGAATTTCGAATGATTTTAATTGGAGAAGAAAATATAACATTATTATATTGTTGAAAGAAAAAAAATAATTAAGGGTTTTGTGAATCCACTCCAAAATATAATTATAAAGTCGATCAGACGAACATAATGACATTTTTCGTAAATTATCATATTTGATTATTATATATTATTTATCGCTTTTAATTAATGTTAACGTCTTTTCAAATAAAAATTAATTAATTTAATTAATTTCAAATATAAGATTTCTATATTACCTTTTCATTTGATCAAGCATACACGATTAAAGTAAATCGTAAAAAATAATTAAGAAAGTTAAAATATTTATGTTTAATTATTTATCTATATAAGGGCATAAATGTATATATATATTTGTTGATATTTAAAGCAAGTGGAAATTAATAACGAAATATTGGTTTCTTTTGAAAACAATTAAGTTGACAAGCAAACCCATCCGTTGTAAAGGCAGAAAGCTCTAACAACTTCATGTTTTTTCTGCTTTGAAATAATTGTCTTTTATTAATACTTTTTTTTTTCCCTCATTAATTATAAAAAAAATAAAAACAAAAATCAAATTATACACTATCAATAGATAAATAAATAAATAAAAAGAGTGTTGTCTTGATATGTACACGTGGAGGATTTATATCGCGGGCAATTCGTTGTCATGCATAAGAAAACAAATTGTCTTGAAGTCTTATAGAAAACTATTTGATATTGGCTCCTGCGAAACTTTATTAGAGCTTAATACTATTGTTTGAATTCTTACTTATCTTTTAGGCATAATTAATAACATCAATTAAATTAATTATATTCATATCAAATTAAAAGTATTTTTGATAATGACATTTACGCCCGTATTGTTTGATAAAAATAACAATTTAGTATCAACTTTTTTAACATCTAACATCTATATCCCCGTCCATTAATTTTTTGTTAAAATTAATAGTTGATTGGTTTTTATTTATTATTTATACTAAAAAATAGTAAATATACTTTTATTTATTACTAAAAGCATTATTTTTAAAGTATCGATATTTTATTTATTATTTATACTAAATAAATAATAAGCACACATATATTTATTAAGTAAATAATAAATACATTTATTTATTAAGTATAAATGAAAGTATTTGATTAAATAGTAAAGAGATATTATTTAATAAAGAATAAATATATATCTTATTTTTACAAGACATTAAATATCTATTCATTATGCTTTGTTAATTGAATTTGCTTGAGTAAGAATCATGCATCTAAGTGAGATTGAATTAGAATTAACGAATATATAGAATTATACATTGAGCCAAGGAGTTCTAAAAATTTCAAAATTTTGAGGTCACTGCTAAATTTACTACCAATGTCACAGTATTTGATGATATTTGAAATATTTTATGTGTTATTTATATTTAATAAATAAATAAAAACAAAAAGATATTATTTATCTAATATAAATAATATTTTTAAAGATAATTAGATACATATTTATTCTTTATTAAGTATAAATTATAAATAGATGTAATATTGATATGTTACAAATAATATTTTTAAAAATAAATATCTATTTATTATTTATTAAGTATAAATAATAAATAAATAAATATAATGTTGATATGTTAATATTTTTATGAATTTATAATCATATTACAAAATAAAAAAGTTAAATGGTCAAACTAAGTATTATATAAGTCAATCTCATTCAAACGATCATTTCACTTCTTCTTTCTTCTATTTTTTTTTTTTTTTTTTTTTCATTGGGGGTAATAATTATAATTTCACCGGTTAAATCTAGTTATATGTTAATTTTAACGAAAAAATTGGCAAACAGAAATATAAATGTTAATTTTTCAAAAGGTGAGTATTGAATTGTTATTGACCAAAACAATGGGAATGTCGATGTCATTAGCCCAAAATTAAATATTATATTAATTTTAATATACTAATCATATCTTTTATAATATAAACATGGTAACCACTTTAATTATTAATATTTCTAATGAATATGTATAGGCCTTATTTGATATTGAGGTGTAGTGATTTTTAAGTTACATATTATCATAAAATTAAAATATTAAAATTAAAATATTTATTAAAGTAATAAGTGAGTACTAAATACAAACAATTGGTATTATTAAATAATTTTTTAATTTTATTTTTGGAATATAACAGAAATATTATAATCCGAAACAAATCCATAATTTACCTATTTTCAATATTAAATTCAACTAAAAGAAAATAAATACATGATTGCCGAATTAGAAGAGCGGTTGTTAGGTTACAGTTAGCACCTTTTTTGCAATTAATCTCATCTATACATGCTGTATGGATTGCAACGTCCAGCCAAGAGTAACTCATTTGCCAATTTTTGGCAATGGGTTTTAGGCATGTACATCAAATTTGTTGTTAATAGACCACATGGCTCGTGTTGCGGCTACAAAACTTAAATATGTCACTTAATTGGGATTTTTGGAACCATTGCTAAAAGGAGAATTTTTAGCATATATTTAGGGTATATAAAATTGAGATAGTGTTACTTCTAATTCATAATTACCTAGTAACGATAGTAAATGTAATAGTTCAAATGAAAAATCGAATAGATATTGTTTATTTTGAGTGCACGGTTTATATTATCTATTTAAAATAAATAATACGTAAATTAAGTACACTTCATAACACAGCATTTTTAACCCTATATAAATGAAGTAGATATTACTATCTACTCTAATATCAAATATATGAATAAGGATGAACATTGTCAATTGAAATTGATTTAAACTTAAATTTTAAATTAATTGAAATATGTCCGTTTAAATTTGTTTCAATTCAAAAATTAGTTCAAAAGGATTGAATCGATTTGAATTGGATTGGATTCATCTAAAGGGGTGATTGTTATTAGTTTAGATCTAAATG
>JAWDEX010154696.1:0-20792 GCA_035221805.1 Trichilia hirta | reverse complement strand
TTTTAGTTTCTCAGATATTGATAATTGTGTGGTGTCAATGTTTGTTGATTATGTTCAGGTACAGATCACAGATGATCAACATAGCTGTGAATTGGCTATGTTTTCCTCTGAGAATCCTGAGCAGTCTATGAGAATCATTAGTAATAATTATCAGGCTCCATCTGATGGCAAACAGAAAGTAGTAGTCAAATCTCGACCAAAGAAAGGCTTACATGCTTCTGCTGGCAACAAACGATCTGATGTAATCCAGATCCGAGCAACAGATAAGCTTCTCCGTGAGGTGAGGTAAACGATTCAGTTGGCATGTTTCAGCAACTCACTTAGCTGTTAAAAGTTCACTGTAGGATGTGGCTAATTCAACAAACACGGTTGCTAGATCACAGTAATATGTTTGATGCCAAGCATTTTTGGAAAGCTACAGTATTGTGCAATGTTTGACATTAATTTTTTCTCAAACTTTAAATTTTTTTTGGCATAGTCATTTCAGCTACTCAAGGAATACAAAGACAGTTTTCAATAATGTCATTAGAAAATGACTTGCTTCAGGCATAATACTATGTGGTAAACGTATTTTTAAGTTACTCAGCTTACTGATGGAATCCTATTCATTTTAAAAGATTTCTGGGAAATGGCCTAACCTGGTTTCAAAGAGCTAATTTCTTTTAATTTATTAAATATTGATAAATCTAAACAACCAAATTGCCTGGAATTTAGGGTTTTGTCTTAACGGCAGAAAATCTGTTACTAAGGATTTGTGCAGAATGGGGTATGCCCATCTAGTGCAAGTCCTTGGGAGTTTTGGGTGGTATGGAGATCACTATGGTATGTCTTCCCTTTAGGGTGTATATCTAGAGTTTCTAGCATATATTACCGTTTGAGAATGCAGTTCGCTATGGTATATTTTCCCTTTGGTGTGTATATCCGGAGTTTCTAGCGTATATTACATGTTTGAGAATCTCTGAACCCTCTGCTGCTGGCAGGTTGAGAGGACAATCTATGGCACCAAAAGCCCTAGCCCAGTTCAAGTTGAGAAGGCAAAATTAGCCTTAATAGTAACTTCTATTTCCTCTTTTAAACCAATGGATTTGTTGTTACTATGTTAGTATAAATTTGCTAAATAATGCTTTATTATTTTGCAAATTGGCTATAGGAGCATGAAAGAGCTATCCTTGAGGCACTTGATAAACTTGCTGATGTTTCAGATGGGGGTGAGTCAAGAATCTCATTGTTATTCCCTTCAATTGGTCTACATCCATAGCTGATGGTCATGTTCAAATTTCCAGACTATTCTTCCAATGAACTGCAGCACCTCCTCACCTGCAAGGAGCATCCTGGAAATGTACAGTGTACACTGTTACATCATGAGTTGTATAGACAGACAAGTGGGTTTCATGGCTATCAGAGCGGAGGTTTTCCTCTGGTGCACTCTGTCAGACTGGGAGTCTCCTGCAGCAATGTAAGAGGTGAGGAAGAGACCCCTTGACCAGGCCCTGGTAGTTGATGATGTAGATGCAACACTGATAACATAGCAGAGTTCGTCATATGGGCTTTTAACTAATTGAGTCATAGAACAGTGATTATAGTACTTTTATTTGGTTCTAGCCATTTTTCCATTAAATAATACTCATCTCTGTATGATAATAGCATTTAAGTTTCCAACTTGATAGATGGCTAATATCCCTGAATGCTAACTTTTAACTTTTGACCTGTTCAGTGCTGAACTATGACTTCAATAGTCAATTAGCATTAATTAAATGCTATTAAGCTTAAATTTGTAATTTTTTTCACCAGAAACGTGCAAGGTTTCCCTTTGTTAGCTCAGTGACTAAGGCACTTCAAAATGGTGTATGTGGCTTTAATCTACTTGGGAAATAAAATTCTCTGCTGATTCACGACTTACCTGTTTATTATAGGGATTTTTCCTTTTCTGCTAAACTTTGTCATCAGTTTTTGACTATCGTGATTGATATATCTTTATCCATTGTGATGCAGATATATGGGCATCACACTAGTGCATTTCTTCTTATTTTCTTATTCTATTTATTTGTTTATTCACTTTTTGGGTTGTCTTTTTATATAACATTCGATTATCATCCGAGTAACGATGCTGTTTATGGCTTTTTTCCATCTTTTTTCTCAATGAGTAGGCACATTTTTGAAGGATGGAGGGAAATTGGAAACTTTTTTGGCTATACTTGTTGGTTTGTTGGTATTCTTATTTTTACTTGATTAATATATTTTGTTTGGTCTTATATTTGAATGCTTGAACTAATTTCAGCCAGCAACTCTGAAATTCTAGAACCTAAATTAGGCTCCAACACATAAATTATATGAGAGCTGATACATAAAGATTGTTACGATTGTTTATCAAACACTATAATCAGATTTTAGTAGGTATAAATTTCTATCGAGAGTGCAAATAGAGTGACTTATGAAAAGATGTTGACAGACGTGATGGATTCGAGCAAAATACCCGACTGAGAAGAAAATATAGAAAGGAGGTCTTATTTTAAAAATGCATCCGAATGCTGACGGAATTTGGCCATAGAAGTCTACTGGTCCCTAACACAACTCGCAACCCAACCTAATCTGTGAACATAATTAGCTTCCCTAGGACAATTATCTATTGTTTAAATACCAAATAATTCAATAATGCTCACTTAGGAAATGATTTGTCAATCGAGGATATATCTGAAAAAAAAAAAAAAAAGTAGGCACAGCAATATTAGAAATATCTTTAACAATGATAGTTGTTTTGAGTGTTGATCGACATGTGATTCTGTTTAATGGTTTATTGCATGAACTACCCACATGAAAAAAATATATTTGTGCTTTTTAAAATGAGAATTTGAGAGTACTGGTAATTTGTTAACGATCTCAAAAGTCTCTGTTTCTCCCTTTTTCTTTGGGCAAGTGAATTTCAAGTGAAATTCACTGAATCTGATACTTCAAATACATCGGAGTTCTTGAATGTTTGAAAATGCTTGTTCATTGGAGTCAATATCGGCCATGTGATATAGAAATTTTCAAAGCTAGGATACCCATTTGCCAGAAGTAGTTTTATTATGTAGAGATCGATTGATTTAAATTGATCGTTATTTTTTTCAACGGTCCCAAGCAGCGCGTAACAATGGTTATGAAGCTGTATCGATATATAGGCTCAAATGGTGCTTGCTTCCATGTCAATTGCTCTAAACTCACAGTAAAACTCATCCTTAAAAATGGACTTGTTCATTCACGGGAGATTTAGAATCATAACAAGTTGACAATCCATCACGTCATGAGTTCTTAACCTAATTAATAACTTGATTGTAGAATTGAGTTGACATATCGTCCAATGAGACCCAATTTTTGTTTCTCGACCTTTGATTTCCTCCTTGCTTCTGCTTATTTTTTGCTGCTTGCTGCTACGAAGTTTCCTTGTGATGTTCTTATGGAAAGTACCTATATATAGACGTTGGAAGCTCGTCATCGATGAGCATTAACGAAGATTTCTGTTTGAGCTTAAAGCTTACAAAAGATACCCAGAACTCCATACGATTTCATTATCTTCCAGAAACTTAAAAGAATGAACAAACAAGCAACCCTCTTTCCCACCCATCTCCTCTCCTTTAAAAGGAATTGTGCTTTAGCCTGTAGGAGTAGTAAAATCTATGAAAATCATAGCTAAAATCCAGTCTACAATGGTCTATTTACCAGCAATTTTCACTTTCTTGCCAATTACAAAGGAAGATGATATGATTTTAGGTCACTGCCTCTTATTAATTGCCAAAACACGTTGAGTATTGCAATTATTTCTAGGTAGGTGGTCTTTCAATGTCAATGCTATTTTACGGTAAAGTAAAAGCTGGTTTACTGTTAATCAATAGCTTAAACGAAACATTTGATTGATTCCCTGTACTTGTCTCATTATTTCAAATTTTTACTGCTCCTGATATACTTATATGCATATCGGTCTCCTAGAAACTAAGCCATAAAGGCAATCTATTCTATTACCCCAGAAATGAAGTTCTCAAAAAGTATGGATTTCACCACTTCCCAATATATCTATCTCTGAAACCTTAATCTCTGCAAGCTTCTTGTAATGGAAAGTCTTCCTTTTCCTAAATTCAAGAAAGTCTTCCTTTTCCTTAATATTTCCTTCATCTTTCTCCTCTTCTTCTATCTCACAATCTCCATTTTTCCTAACAAAACCTTCCAAACAACCGCAATCACAACTCATTCTTTAGTTTCCCAGGGAAGTATTGGCGATGGTTGCACCGGTCTCCATGACTATAGTGATTATAAATCTCAGTGCACATATGTGAAGACAAATATCGATTGCAAGCCAAAAGGTTACATAAACTATCTCCAAATCTTTTACTGTACTTGTGGCAAGTTTCCCATATTTGGCCATACTGTTCTCCTCCTCTGGCTTGCTGTTTTGTTCTATTTGTTGGGTAACACAGCTGCTGATTATTTCTGTCCATCCTTAGAGAGCTTGTCCAGAATCCTGAAACTCCCTCCAACCATAGCAGGAGTTACTCTCCTTTCCCTGGGTAATGGAGCATCGGATGTTTTTGCCAGTATTGTTTCCTTCACACGATCAGGTGATGGAGATGTTGGCCTAAATAGCATCTTGGGCGGCGCCTTCTTCGTCTCCAGTACTGTGGTTGGTGTTATAAGTATATTAACCAGTCCTCTGCAGATTTCTGTTGATAAGCCTAGCTTCATCAGAGATGTCCTCTTCTTTCTATTCACTCTTTGTTCCCTTTTCTTGATTATTTTTATCGGAAAAATCAACTTATGGGGTGCCATTTGTTTCATTTCGATATACTTCATCTATGTTTTTGCAGTTTCTCTTTCCTATTTCTACCACAGAAATAAACAGAGAATGAACCAATTTGGAATATCTCCTATTTCCAATAGCTACTTTCTGCATATTCAGGATGAATTTGGGGAGAGGGAAATCCCATTACTTGGCTATGTCGACGAGGAAAAATCAATTTTAATCGAGAAAAACAGCCTGCAGGAAGATCCTGAGCAACAAAGTCTAAGGTTGTGTAATCTTGATTCATCATTTGGTTGTTATTTCAGTAAGTTTTTGAATATTTTGGGGTTTCCCCTATACTTGCCAAGAAGATTAACTATACCTGTTGTTAGTGAGGACAAATGGTCCAAGCCCTATGCAGTAATTTCAGTAACATTGGCACCCCTTTTATTTGCAACCCTTTTAAACACACAACGGGAAAAACACTTGGGCACAAGGATAAGCCTGGTGAGTTACTCTGCAGCTGGGTTCGTTGGTATTTTTCTAGGCAATATTGCATTTGTGACGACTAAAACAGCTTGCCCACCGAAGAGGTGTCTGTTTCCTTGGCTTTGTGGTGGATTTCTGATGAGTGTAACATGGACATACATTACAGCTGAAGAATTAGTATCTTTGCTTGTTTCATTAGGGTATGTCATTGGAATAAGCCCTTCTGTTTTAGGACTAACAGTCCTAGCTTGGGGTAATTCACTTGGAGATTTGATTGCAAACGTTGCCATGTCAGTGAATGGTGGGGAACATGGAGCACAAATTGCCATATCAGGCTGCTATGCTGGTCCTATGTTCAACACATTGATTGGTCTAGGAACGTCACTTGTTTTCTCATCGTCATCATCTAAATCTTATCCGATTCCTCGAGATTCTTCTCTCTATGAAACACTAGGTTTTCTAATGGGAGGTTTGCTATGGGCACTTATAATTTTGCCAAGGAAGAACATGAAGCTTGATAAACTTCTGGGTGTCGGTCTTTTAGCCATATACTCTTGCTTTCTTTGTATAAGGCTGGTTAGAGCTGTAGGTATTTTGAAACTTCATTGAATTGTTCAAAAGAAAAAGTAATTGGGCCAATGGAGCTTTTGTAATTTTGTTAAGTCTACAATATACTCAACTCTATCATATAAATCAACACGCAAACTAGCTAGTCGGCTCTTTTCCTTGTTTTGTTGTACATATCTATGGCTTAAATTTGGGTCTTTCAGTATGACTACGCAATCATTTTTATAGTTTATAGTCCCTATTGATATTTGTCATATTCCTCTTGAATAAGGAAATCAAGGAGACGTGTGTGACGCTATGTGGCGTTAACTACAATACAATATTCTACCACATACCAATAATTATCTAACTTGCTAGGGTTATTAGGGTATTTGTACTTAGTCAAATTGCATTTGTCAATGGAATTATTAAATTTTTGTTGTAATTTATTTAGTTATTTTATCATCCAATTGATGGATGATGAATTTGATAGTCAAGAAGTGTAGTGCCATTAATATTGGAAAGAGGCTTCTTTCTTTTTAATCCCTTTCATTCTCTAATGAAACAAACATCGTCAATAAAAGAACATATAATTTATTTAGTGGGGGCTTGAGTAAAAGGATAATATTTCTATTTTTAACATATACTTATTGAGACTATTAAGAAATTAATTATAAGTTTTAATTTGTTTAATTGATAAAATAATTTAAAGTAGTACATAAATTTCAAACAATTTTGCAATTAGACATTAATTTAATTTAAATTGTTTTTTTAGAACATGAGTTTGATTATAAAACATAAATATTTTAATTGAAAAAGCAAAAAAATTTTATTTTTATTTGAATGGAAAAATGTCTTAATGTTTATGTAATTTTTTTTCTTAAAAATACCCTCATTAAATTTATTTATTTTGTACCTATAAAATCAAATTTATTAACTTTCTATTAAATATTTTAGTATCTATAATAAATATTATTATTTTATAATTTTAAAACAATTTATTTCTTTAATTTATATTATTTTTTCAAGTGGTTAATTCTACTTTTTTTTTTGACAAAAATAATATATAAAAAATATAAAAATAATTGTATATCATATAAATAAAATAAAATGCATAATTTTAATTATTATTTTTAGATAAATCATTGACACAATCATTTTTATTTTTTATTTATAAATATTTTTAATAAATATTAGCAGTTAAGAACATATATATCAAAATACTCATATTAAGATATTATAAATTTATAAAACAAATAAGTTAATAATTACAGTCAGATATTAAAAATAAAAAGCAAAGTTATTATTTAGATGTATATATTCAAACCAGACTTCAGTTGAATTCAGAAAAAAAAAAAAAAATACAAACACTACTTTAATCAAAGATAAATCTAACTTTTTTATTATAATATTTTAAAAAAATAAATAAATAATTTAATTAATCTTAAGAAGACAATTAATATCTTCCAATCTTAAAAAAGAAAATAACATGTCACATTCTTTAAGGATTAAAATAGTGATTGTTATGACTCTATAATACAAAGAAAAAAAATCTTAAAATCTTTATCTCACTATTTTTTTATTGACCAAATATTACTCTTATGATTTTATTTTAATTAGGATAATATTACTAGGAGTGGATCAATTTCAAACGGATCAAAACATTTTGATTTAGATTTTAACCAAACCAATCCAAATTTCTAACAATATGGGTTCGATTTCTTCATTTGTGCTTAAATTAAATAAATATAATTTAAAATTTTTAATTCAAAATGTGTTAATATTTAGAGTAAATGAACTATTTTTTAATCCTTTAAATAATAAATAAAATATAGTTACTTTAACAAATTTAAATTAAAATTTAAAAAATTAGATATATTAAATTTAAATTGAATTGGTTTGGACTGTTCATTTGAAAATATCCACCCCTAAATATAATATATGTCGTTAGAAAATTTATTTTTTAATAATTATATATTAAAATTCACAATTATCTTTATTTTAATTTTATTAAAAACGTGAAATAGGCTCGGTCGATTGATGACAAATTAATAAAGCGAGCGACTACATGTAACATTCAAGGTTGAGTGAATGGACTAAGAAAGGACATTGATGCAACTTGTCTATGCGTGGCCTAATGAATATGAATTATTGGATTGGTGCGCGTACCATGTGCAAAATTCTAGCTTCTATAAAATGTCATTTGGGAAAAAGCTGAGTGGGATGGAGCCAATGCTCGCTCTTCATTATCCCTATCAACTTGATGCTTTCTCAAATGTGGCTGAAATCAAGTAGCGTATCCCAGACACACAAAAACACACATGCACAAATTTATATGCATTCATATTATTTGCTTGAAAATTTTTTTATTTTTTAAATAAATTTAAATTTTATACAATAAAAAAATACTATTAAATATACAAAAGAATTTATATAAATTAAATTATACAAATTAATATGACAAAATTATATTCTTGATATATGTTTTATATCTTCACAAAAATAAAAAATATATATTATAAGAGTAAAAGATAAATTATATAGTAATATTAGAATTATATCACAACCTAACATATTAATTTATAGTTTTTAAGAAATTGTTATATTTAATTATTAATCCATTGTTTCACTAAAATTTAGAGAATAAAATATTATTGTTCTCATAATTATATATAGTATTTGGAAATTAGAAAATTTTATAAGATTTTACAATATTTTTAAAAATTTATAAAATATATTTCACAATTTAAACTTTTAAGAAATTTATTTATGGTTTCTAAGAATAATTATGATAATTTCTAATTCTATTAAAGTGTCGGAATAAATTTCAGAACTCGAGGGTTTTAAAAATTTCGCAAGTTTTTTGGTCTATTTTTCAAATTTGACTGGTCCATGTGAAATTTTAACCGAGAAAAATCTTTTTCTTTTTCCTTTTCCTTTTTTTTTTTTTAGCTTTGTGCATTTACTTGAAAATACTTATCATATTATTCAAAAATATAGGTTGTTTAAAACAATTCAAGAATAAATATAGGTTATTCAAAATTTATATGCATGATATTAGTATTTAAATTAATAATAAAAATAAACAAGTAAATTTTTAAAATTTAGCTCACTAAGTTAATTAGTCCTAATAATTTTAAAATATTTATTAAAATTTTGATTAATTAATATATGTAAAATTTGTAGAATAATTAGGGGTTGGCAAAATGAATTTGACTTTTAAAAATTTAACCAATTGATTTGATCTGGGCTCAATTTAAAAATAAAAATAAAAAGTTATTATTTGGTCCGATGGGTCCGATTTAAAGAAATTGGATTTAATTTGGGAATAGACTTTGAACTGCCCAACAATAGTTTTCGTATATGATATATTTTTATTAGTTGAAAATTTATTTTTTAAGTTTTTTGAATTAAGTTTGGTCCAAATTAAAAATAAAAATTATTTCAAATTGGATCGAGAATAAAAATTTAATTCAAAAATTTTTCAAAGTTGGTCTGATTTTTAGAATTTTTGACCAGATCAATCCATGCCTACCTCTAATAATAATAGTTAGTTAAAAAAAAAAAAAAATTAATTGTTCGATTCTTAAAATTATTTCTTTATAAAGTACAAGGTTATAAGAATCACTGTATTAATAAATTAGAACTTTACTAGATAATTTTTTTAAAATATAAATATTTTCAGAATTATTATTTCCATTACTAAATTACACACCCTTAGACTATTCAATAATTAAAAAAGAAAAAGAAAAAGAAAAAGAAAAACTACTTTAATTTATTACTGGTGATTCACAATAGCATCATTCAATTACATGAATTATATGTGATTATCGTTGTTTCGTTGTATTGGTAAATTATGATAATCATATAGCTCTAATTAATTATTGCTAATGATCAAAACTAGACTCCATCTATATTAATTATTTTGAAAATAATTCAATTTATTTTGCATATTGAATAAAATGGGATTCCAATTAGACGGTCATGAAATTATTATTTGATCTGTTGTGTTAATGTAGATATCAATCGAAGAACAGAAAATCCAAAATTGATAAGTTGGATTGGAAATGTCAGAAAAGCTGATCAAATGCCCGTCCTATTGGTTGTGGGCTTGAAAATGAAATCTGAAAATGATTTCAAAAGCAATATATTCAATTATTAACCTCAATTAATTCGTTAACTAAACCTTTCGACTCCAGAAATGATTGAGATTTGAGAACAACACACATTGACAACAGTACAGATAATATGCTCCGTCCGGCAAAGATAAGGATCTGTTTGTTTTGATAGGTTAAATCATCAATCATCATTTCAAGCGTAAGAATTTGCGACGTCTCTGAATGGCGGGTCTACTTGACGACAACAAACAAAAATTTGACGAAGACATGAGAATGAATTTGTAAATATGAAGGCAGCCAATACCTGTGGTCAACTTTGGAAACTATATTTCCGATAAATATACATTGATCATTCGAAGGTTTCCTATTATGAATTCCCTGAATGATAATACCTTCCCTGAATGATACCTTGATAGTTCATGTCTCAAGGATGCCACTCAGGATTGGAATATTTTGTTGGACCTTATTGAGTTTAGGATAACACAGAAGAACCAATTGATATTTTCCAAGTCTTGCTGAATTTGTCTACTTATATTTTACATCAAAAGATTTCAATCACACAACTTCAATATCAATTAAAGCATTTGTCAATAACTTATCAAAGTGTCGTGATTGCGGTCTCCCTCACTACGCTGAACATTTTCTATTCAACATAGTTGTATGTGCATACGATGTAACGTTTTCTGTTTCCATTGTCATAAGATGTAACGTTTTCTGTTTCCATTGTCATAACACGGAATATTGCAACTTTCAACATTTCAAGCCAAACATAGAGATTCACAATTAGTTTTATATACAGGAAGCAGGGTTAGAGATTGATTATATCAGTCATCTAATTACATTGTATCCGGGATATTAATTCACTAATTCGGACTAGTTGTGTTTGTGATCAGAAGGGAGAGTTCCAAGTGTTTGAACCAAACTGAGAGACATTGAAATCAAGTAAATAGCCAGTAGTCCTCCTCCAAGGATTCCATCAAGCTTCATATCTCTCCTTGCTAGAACAAGAAGTGCCCAAAGCAATCCACATACTAGCAATCCCAGTGTTTCCAGGAGATAAGAATCTCCAGGAATTGCAACAGATGTCGGATAATTATACCAGGAAGAGCCAACAAGAGACAATCCCAAACCAAATATTATGTTGAAAATGGGACCTGCATAACATCCCGATATAGCAATCTGTGCTCCTACTCCTCCATTCAAAGCCATTGTTAAATTTGTGATCAAATCTCCGATGGAGTTGCCCCATGCAAGAACTGTCAGCCCCAGAATTGAAGGACTGATTCCAAATATGTAGCCAGCTGAAGCTAGCAAGGCTACCAATTCTTGAGCTGTGATATAACTCCAAATCACACTCATTAAGAACCCTGCAGCAAGCCAAAGGAATAAGCATTTTTTTGGAGGGTCCGATTTCTCTGTTGTCATATATGCAAGAACCCCAAAAATGATCCCGAATAATGAGCCAATTCCATGGACAACTAGGCTTGTTTCCGAGGAGCCATAATCTTTGTCTTGAAGACTCCAGAGGGCTGATAAGAGTAATGGTGCTATTGTCACTGAAGTAACAGCAATTGGCTTAGACCATCTCTTTTCACAAACAACTGGAATTGTCAATCTTCTTGGTAAATAAAGGGGCATCTCAAGAATAAAAAGAAACATAGCACAAGATGATGATAATCGGAAACAAAAGCAACATTTCTTGACTTCCCCATCAGTCTCAGTCTCAGTACCTAAAGTCCTTTCCTCTAAACAATTAGACTCTCTTTTTTCTTCCTTTCCACTCAAAATAGGCACACTCAAATCATTGCCATAACTTGAACCAAAATCTCTTCCAATTTCTTCAACAACAACATTATTACAACGAATGCTCGACATGTAGACAACAATTACATACACAATGTAGATTGCAGAAAAACCAATTGCACCCAACAGATTGACTTTCCCATGAATCAGTATCAGAGTCAAGGATGCAAGAACCACAAGGAAAAAAAATATATCTCTCACAAAGGCAAATTTGTTAACTCGAACATGTCTACCGTGCAGAAAAATACTGATGATTCCAACCACTACACAAGTCACAAAGGAAGCACCACCAAGCACTGTATTAAGGCCAATGTCACTAGTTTCACTATTCATAAAAGAAACTAAGCTTGCAAATATATCAGGGGCACCATTCCCCAGAGATAGGAGAGTAACTCCCGCAATAGTAGGGGACAATTTTAACAGCCTCGATAAACTTTCTAGGGAATAGCAAAAATATTCAGAGGCTGTGTTTCCCAATAGGTAAAACAGAACAAGAAGCCATAAAAGTAGCAAAAAATATCCCAAATTGGGAAATCTTCCAAGATTGCAGTAAAATAGGTAAAGATAATCAATATAACCTTGAGAGAAACATGGATTCGTGGATTTCAGATAAAGGCATTTGTCTTTAGCGTCAACTAACTTTTCTAAAGCCTTGCAGTCATTTTGATTGTTGAAGTTCAAGGAATCACGACCGCTTAGAACAAGAAATTCCGATGAGCTGAAATAGGTAATAACCAAGACAACACTTGCGAATAAAAGAAATGAAACGTTCAAGAATATCAAGTACTTCTTATGCTCAGAAGCAGAAACCCAGGTGCCCATATAGAAACCTAATCGAAACCCCACCCCCCAAAAAAAATTGACTAAATCCTGATCAAAAGTCTGATCATCCGGCTAGTAGGTTTCAAGGATTACATAAAACTGCTTCCGTTGCTAAAATTGAGCAAAAACCCATATAGAAACGGCAAAATGGATAAAAGAAATATCAACCAACCTTGACTTAACGCATAAGCTATCCACTACAGGAACACATTCCGAGGAATTATTGTTTCAGTTTATGCAGGCTCAAATCATGGTATCTGCCAAACAGTTAAACCAAAGTTGGGGACTTCCACAACGTAGGAACATTTTTATTTTATTTAATTTTAAAGGTGTTTGATTGTGACCTCCTTGCAAACTTACAAATTCAAAAGGTACACTTGTCACTTTGAAGCAAAAGTAGGATCTTCTGCATAAAGCAAATGTTATATCATACATGTGTCCATTTCGTTTCACACGTCTTTATTCGAGATGTTGAGGTGCATTTGCTGAAGACAATCGGTGTAGATCAAGAGTGACGCGTGATTGTATGTATTTGTTGATTCTGGACATTATATTTGGGATTGCATTATATTTTGTATGGCCGCAAAAGTTGAATAATACTGACTTCTTGGCGGCACAACCATACCATATCATTATCATCCTCCCCTCTTCATTTTATTTTTGATTCTGTAGAGAGTGAGCGTTAACTATTTAATTGTTCCTTTTTTATTGTCTCTTCTTGAAATCTTAGAGTAATATTTAAGCGATTATCAACAACTGGGGTATTTGAATAGTTTTTATTATCATTTAGGGTAATGTTATTTTAGCATCTACTGCAAGAATTTTCGTTTTCTCTAAAATATCAAGAAAGTATTGATTGCAAGAGAAAAGTTTGCTATTTAGACAATGAAGTTAACCTTGCAATACTGTAATTTTATTAACATTTAAGGATAAAAAGTTTTTTTGAATATGTTGTTTAAAATAAAAAAGTATTCAAAAGATAATTGTATGTATTATTTAAAATAAATAATTATATCTAATTATTTTTTATATTTTTAATGGATGAAAATAATAATCACAAAAATTTTTATTAATGCAATTTAAGAATCCATACACTTGTAGAATTAGGATGGCCCCCAAAAAATTTACACTTTTCGAGTTCAAAGTTATCTAGCCCACATCATGTGTAAATATAAATGTGAGTTAACAATTTTAAAATTCACATATGACGTGGTCGAATACTGATTTAATAAAATTTTGTATATATTTGGCATGCAATTCGAAATTTGTTAATATATATTTTTTTATTATTTTTAATTAACAAAAAATTAAATAATTAATTATTTTTGATCGGCATTGACCGCCGACAGTTAAAATTTTTTTGATACTATTTCATGTTAAATTCGGTATCATTAGAATATTTACTCAATTTCTTTGTTATTATTATAATTACTGTATGACTAATCCTTTTTTGTAAATCTAAAACTAAAAATATGATCAAAATTTTAACTTTCAATCTACCAAGAACAGTTGATTCAATAGTAATAAAAATAATATTATTATATAGAGAATTGAATAAAATTTCTAATGTATTAAATATGACCCACGTTCGCATATATTTAAATTCAGGCAAATTATTACATTAGTCACTTATTATTTGTTATTATTTATTATGAATAAGTGATTACAAAGTTTCAAATACATAATTAAAATACATTATTTCCTCCAATTAAAATTTTCTTCAAATATAATTGCATTATTAATATTAAAGTCATCGTAACCATCATCATGGGTGACCCACGCATAAATGTTAAGCTATTTATTATATGACCAAACGTTTTAATCCAAATAACACGTAATTTTATGTTCATTCCTAAAATTGTAAAATAAGTTGAGAAATTAAATCTCTCTTTTTTTCAATGTGTAAAGAAGAAATTGACAATGTGAAAGAGAATATAGAAAACGTCGTAGAGAAACTTGAGAGGGACCCATTAGCCAATTGGGAAGACAAGATTTTATGTTTTTCAATTGGATAAGCTATGAATTTTCATTGGATGTTAAATTATTTAATTTTTTACTTAATTTTTTTGAATAATTAAGATACATTAATTATACATATTAAATTTAATCTCAACAATTGAATATGTATCAGTTAATTTAATTATTAAAAAATTGTGTAATTATTTATATTAAAAAAATAGTGAATAATAAAATTATTAACATAAATAGAGAATGCGAATGACATTTTCTTTGTCCCATTGGATTTGTTGTGTGGTCATACGTCACTTTTTGTCTTTCCATTTTTGTAGCACAATAATCTCTTATTTATTAAATATGTTTGCCGACAAATTTTATCGAAATTAAATTTTCGATTTAATATTGGTCAATTTATGGGAAAAAAAAAAAAAAAGATACGCAAGTTTTTAAAATTTTATTTATTAGACATTAGATCGTTTGATTTTTTTTTTAGAAAAAATTATTAAAATATTATGAGAAATTATGCAATATCTATAATTATAAATAAAGCTTGTTTAATTAATAATTTTATCAAAATTTAAGGTTTATTTGAAATTAATTTGATGAGACATTTAATATAGAATTACTGTAAAATTAAATATTAAAAAAAATTGGACAAATATTAACTATTAACTGAAAAATGAGTTTTCAATAAATTTAACAAAATGCAACTATAACATAATAATATAAAAATTTTAATTAATTATAGTGGAATTAAATAATAATTATAAAATACAATTTTAATTTTAAGTTTGATTCAATATTTAACCACCTTTGTAAAAAATTTTCCTTTAGCACAATTAATTTCAGACAAAATAATGTTTTTGATATAGAGAGAATAGAATATTAATCACCTTTATAAATTATTATAAAATTTTTTAATCATTTTAATATATGTAATTAAACATAATTAATAAACTATACTTAATACAAATATGAGACATATATATATAGAGATCTCAATTATTTTAAAAAAATTAATTTAATAATTTAAAAATAATAAAAAAATGAAAGAATTTAGCACTTTTGATTCTAATTTTAATATACATATATACATGTGGGTGGAGTGAAAATATTTTTCCAGGGGGATGTAACGATCCCTCAATTATTAATCCACCACATGAAATACCAAAAATATTCCTATCTATTTAGTGTATTTATGATTTCTCTTTTTTCGGTACTGCCATTTTATATTTCTTTGTATTTATAATAATAATAATAACAAAAATATATCATATTATTTAGCTAGTAATTTTTCACTCAATATTTTATTTATAATTTAATTTTGGATAGTTTATCATTGTATTTACATTTATTTAGTCTTAAATTATTTTTATTTCTTTTGAAAGATTAAAAATGTTTTATAAGCATTTGTTCTATTTATGAATAAAAAATTAAAAAGCGACTGCAAAAATATTCGTTACATCTGTTTATTTATCTTATAACTATTAATTGATTATCTCAATTTCTTTTTTTATATTTTGCGTCTCATTTTATTTATTAATTTATGGGTTGAAGTGTTATTTTAATGAACAAATCTAATTTACTTAAGTTATTTCTTTAAGTTTGACGTAAAATCAAAGATAAAATTACAATTAAAAAAAGGGTATCAACCAAAAAAATGGGGCGGAAACCCATTTTTCTACAATATTTTCAAGCAAGTCCGTTATGCAAGATGTGGAAGGCCCAAACTAAGTTATTGTCTCGATGAGGCCCATGAATCTTGGTCAAAGATCCATTAGTCACGGACCACAAAAAGTATAGTATTGGTTAACCCGGTTCACCAACCAAATCCATAACTGTCACCAAGAATTCTCTGTATCATCAATAAGTTTTGAGGGGCTTCAAAATCAGCGATTTCTCCAAAGTTCTCTCTTCTCACTCGAATTACAGCTATTTTCATTTTTTTCATTTCCCTTCATTTATCTATTTATATCGTAATTTTATTTCTCTTGGTTAGTTCTGTATATACTGTTTTGGCTGCTAATGGATGGTACATTGAGAATGGCTTCATCTGTTACTTTGCCCATTTCTTCTACTTATTCACCGAAGCTGAACCATAGGAGTAACAATAAGATCAGCTATGGGTTCCATTTCGGTGCATGCGACTCCACCAAAAGAATCTGCGCCGTCTCTATTAACGGCTTTGTTTCTCCCTTTGCTTGTGATGGGGTATGCATGTATTTTATCTTTTATTTTCTATTTCCTTTTTGTAAATAGGTTAAATCATTTGTGAACTGCAACCTTCGTTTTTTTTTTTTTCAGAAGTCTTTATTGATTTGGATGAATGCAATTATGGGGGGTATATTTTTTATTTTGTAGGTTTTATAGGTTTGATTTTATGATTTACAGTGAATTAAAGAGAATGGTTTCTTTGATTTAATCGTTTTTTTTTTAATACCTCCTGAAATGATATCTACTTAAGAACTCAATAACTCGTGTAATGCTTCAAAGTTGGACATGGTTGTTCTTGTTAAAGTAGATCGGTTTGATGCCTAGTAAAATAACTAAACATACTCAAATTTACATGGTGGTTGTGGGTTTTAGAAATTATCGTATTGAAGGATACAATTTGCAAACGTTTTCTTGAGATTTTAGGATGTCTGGTTGCAATAAAATGAGAGAAAGCTAGACAGAATTTGAAATAAAGTGATTTGTGATGAAACTTGTATTCTTATTACATTGTCTGCAATGCCTAGCTCTTTTTCAAACTAGCTACGGGAATCATATTACAGGTACAAATGTTGTTGATTGACCTTTTTTTATAAGAGTGTATTGATTTATTGCTGACGTGTTATGTTGATTAAGAGCTTCTAAAAATGTGTTCCGACTCTTCCTAATCCTTGTGGCGAATTAGGATTTTTTTAGAGAATACGCCTTCTCTAAGCAAGCCAAGGAATAAATAAAGAATTATCTTAGTTGTATAGCAATACAAAGTTCCTGATCCTTGTACTCACCAGGACTTGGGAGAAAAATGTAGTTCACTTTTACAAGTTTTTAATCAGCATGCCACATCAGCAAAGTATCATGTGATAGCCACGTCAACATTGTGGAAAGAAAAGTGTGATACAAAATTGCCAAACATACAGCCAAATAAGGGTTTCTTGCCTTTTATTTAGGGAGCTAGTTACATACGCGTCAACCATCTTTGTAGCTATAAATAAAGCTCTCTACTTCCACAACTCCACAAGACCACAACTATTTTTTTCTTGCCAACAAAAGGAAGCCATAGTAGCGATGACATCATAACTATACTCTTTGTTTTTCCAAATCCCAATTGCCACTCACCCAAAAATAATCAAACCACAAATCAATTCTTTTGCTATGAGAAAAAAAGAATCATAACTTCTTCTTAAAGTACTAGGAAATGACCTCTCCTTGATAGCAAAGAAAGGGCTTCTCCCTAATAACAAGTAAATAACTTCTCTTCAATTGCCAGGAATTGGCTACCCAATTATCCAGTTACAACTTCTCTAGCAAAAGACTATGATTCTACTAACAAGTTCTTTGGAGATTTCTCACATTCCGAGAAAGGTAGACTAGTTATGGCTTCTTAAGTAGCAGTTGCTCTAGCAAAAGTCAAGTCTCAACATGATGACTTCTAGCAGAATCTTGTTGTTTAACACAAGGATTTTGGAGGGGAAAAATAATTTCTCTCACTTAAGTTGCAATCACCAAAAAATCTGAAGAAAACATTTCTAATTATTTAGACAAGTACAAAGGATTATAAGAGATTGTCATTTAAAGAGAAGCCCAAACTGAAGACTAATATCAAGTTTGGCTGGTTGATTTCTCTTGAATGGGAATGTAGATTATAGGGGTGGTATTGATTCTGGAGGATTTTGCGACTGTCTTCTTAGAGTCACTTGCTTGCTTATTTAGTGTGTGATGTTTTAAGCTTTTGGCTATTGTTGAAAAAGCAAAGCTTACAGCTAAAGTGTGATGAGTGCAGGAAAATGATGGATGGAGATGAAGTTCCTTGTGACCAAATTAAGAGATGCAAACTGAACTGCATGGAGTTAATTGCATGAATCTATCTCTTTAATGGGTAAAGGACATCCACCCTCCTAAAGTTTGGCTACATACATACTTTAGTCTTACTATTTTCAAATATACCCATGGAGATCCCAGTTTTTTAGCTTGATGTATGAATTTGGACAAAAATAAAGGTAATTTGATATGTTTAACTCTCAATATGATTATGATTAAGAAAGTATTATTGCATTTGTGACAGAAATATGCAAAATTCATATAAACTAACAAATTTTTTTAACTGGGGTTTGCATGGGTATTTTTGAAACTAGCGAGATTAAAGCGTACATTTGACTAAACCTTGGAGTTGTACATGTCCTTTCATTTGTTTTTCTGACAGAATAGATAGTGCCCATCCAGTAGAAAATGAACGCAATTATTGGTTTCCTTTCAGTGAAGTTACAGTGATGATCTTGTGTTACTTAGAAGAGCAGCATATTGAACAAACTGAATTTTAAAGGTCAAATAGTCTTTTTCCAGGCACATGGTAGATGGAATTCTTCACTTTCAATGTATGAGCAATAAGGAAAAATTTATTTGTCCAAATGTTCTATGAAATTTTTTTGGCCGTTTTCTTCTTACTTCTATGGATGGATTTAGGGGCTCATGTAAAATGGTAATTACTGTATTTCAATCACTCTTGAGAAGTTTCCAGAGAGAAATGTAAGAGGCTTTCTCAAGTATGAATTTCTCACTTGACTGATTTATGTGCTCATTGTGAGATTGCTTGTTGATTCTTGGGGCCGCATAGTTTTGTTATTGACATGGTTTATGATGTTATATGCTAGAAATATGTCATGTGTGCATGTGCACTGTGCTCATATTTTCATGATTAATAGTTGGAATTTTTACGTCCTTTGTTTGGTTGACATTATATTCTTTCTTAAAAAGAAGTTGGTTGTGGGAACACGCATCTTTAAGGGTATATTTGTTGCAGGCTGAGTCAAGTTCAGTTGGAGATGCACACAAACAAAGAAGCAGTCTTGAATCTCTGTTTTGTCATGATAAAGCTATACCCGAGGAAAGAATAAAGAAGCCTGTTGGACTGTCACTTGCTGAAAAGGTAATTGGAGATAATCCCAGGTGCACCAAATGTGAAGCAAAAGGTGCAGTCCTTTGTACCACTTGCTCTGGTTCAGGCTTATACGTGGACTCAATATTAGAGAGCCAGGGCATCATTGTCAAAGTTCGTTGCCTAGGTACAGTTTCTTCCGTCTCCAGTTAACCCATCTTTGTGAACGTATGTATATTTTTATGGGTATGTTATGCCCTCTATAATCTTATCCTATTTCTGAATTGACATTTCACGAGTGCAATTATTTTTTATTCTGTTTTACGTAAAATCATCTGTTTTGACCTTAAAATGTGTATGGCAGTCACTTGACCTTTAAATACCCAGTTTTACATTGCCGATTACTTTTGGTAAATCCAATGTTCTAAAGCTGTAATTGTGATTCTGCAGGTTGTGGGGGAACTGGGAACATTATGTGTTCAGAATGTGGTGGCCGAGGTCATCGTTGACCCAAATAACTCTCGAGGTTTGCTCGTCTTTAACAGATTTTGTTGTAGCACATATTGCAACAGCTACACATTGAAGTCATTTAATTCTTGTCTTGCAGTTTTCTAGAGCTTTTTTAAGTTCCCTGGCAATGTACCTTGATTTAATGGTTAAAAAACAAAGAGTTACTAGCATCGTATTTGATTCTAATTATTTCTGTATGGTTCTTTTCCCCTGTATATTATATTTCTTTATTTTGTCGAATGGTTTTGAGCAGCAGTTCCGTTATTGTCAAACGCTGTCTCTTACCAGTTGATTTCCCAATTTCTTTGCTCTTGCCGTGGTACATTGAAACATACAGCATATTATTGCAATGAATAATGAAAGAAAAATTACTAATTTGGTTAAATTTCTCAATTTTGAAGCTAATATAAAATTTACAAGAAGACTTGTGTAGTATTTACGATTTGTAAAAATAAAAATAAAAATAAAAATTATAACTTAATGTTTTTTTTGGCATTTGTCTTTCTCTAAAAAGCATTTTTCGTGTATGTTAACTATTGAAATATGGATGACCAAATATTACATGCATTTCATCATCATTGATCTCGCTCGATGTATTCAAAATCTTCATCACTGTATAACTCTGTACAAGTCTTTAGTTTCTGTTGGATGTGTCACTAAATCTTCACTCAGCTGAGTGGTACTGTTCCCACAACTGTGCGGGGTCTGAATTTTC
>JAWDEX010154686.1:0-20792 GCA_035221805.1 Trichilia hirta | reverse complement strand
AAATATATATATATATATATATATATATATATATATATATATATAATTGGTATTAATGCAATCGACAAAATTCAAATTGGACTCATATTTTATTTCAAAATATTATAAAGTTTTAGAAATAACTTCATAGAATATTATTCAAACCAACCGTAGATACCAATAGCCTTTGAAACACTCGTCACGGGTGATGCAAGAAACAACATATATCTAATTAAAGAGTGATTATCGTTAAATATTAATGTCATTTGGTATATAGATAATTAAATTATAAATGGATTCTCATTAATAATTTTTTTTATCCTTAATCATTTCAGGAACCTATTCTATTGAATTATTATATTATATGAATGATGACATAGCTAGCGAAGTTGAGCACTTCAACATGACTAATTTGTTTATTCTTTTTTGAGATTTTGACTGGGCAATCTCCTAAAAAGGCATTTTGGCCGCGCGTGCTCATGTTTTCAAGGCGCTTTGCTTATGAATTTATTCTCTATTATGAAAGTTTTGAATGGGAAATGATATAATATATTTTGCCATTTTATTAATTTATTTTAATTCTAATATAAATCGTTATTGAATTTCTTTTAGACTAAACAACGCGAGTAAATTTCGAATTTTGAATATTTTATATATTTTAGAAAATTTTAATAATTGAAAAAACCAACATTAAAAATATATCCAGATTGACACATAACACGTATATTTATAAAGAAAAAACAAACAAAATAAAACAAATTTGGGGGTTGATAAGCATAGGCAAGTCATCCTCACCACCAACTACCACTTTGCGATTTTTGGTTTTGGAGTTGGTGAAGTGATAAAGCCATTGAGAAAATTCATTAACAAGTTTTCAAATTATGAAATTAATTAATATATATTAATAGTCTTACGTATAGCTTGATACCTTGATCCAAATTTTTTTCTAAGTCAAAATTACCACCAAATTATATAAATATTTGAGTTCATTTTAAATTGGGTCAACAGATTAATTAGCAAGTCATGATTAGGCATCCACCCATTAAACATAACTTGCGATTTCCTGATAATTGTTTTACAAATTTTATTCCAAGTTTCATCAATGAAAAGTTATAAAAATTCAAAGAGAAAATTTTACCCATTAACATGTATATTATTATCGAATTTTCATTTTTCGTATTTTCAGTTTTTTCCAATATTGATGGTTATAGTATTAAGAGAAGACAATAATATTTTAAAGTAATATTCATAAAGATTATATTGTATAAATTTATATTTATGTAATAATTAATTTTTAAGGATATAAATTTTATTAGAAATTTGATATAAAAAAATTGATGTGACGTGACATTAATTTGTATAAATAAAATATTTATATATAACAATATATTATATTTATTTAATAAATAAAAATCAAAATATTATCATCGTATTTTTATCAATCAACTTAAATTTGTAAAATTAAGTTATTAACGTGTTTGGATAAATAAAAAGAAGATAAAATTTATATCGGTGGGTCGATTTCATGACATTTCGTAACTTGAATTTCTTGGTAACCTTTTGAAAGTCAAATTGTACATAGACAACAGATTCAAAGACAAAACAGGATGTGAAACGATTCAGCCGAAAAAAATCGACAGAAGATTCTAATCACAACTTAGAAAAAGACCGAACCCAGGATTTCAGTTATTGAATCTAATTTTTCATATTTATAGTTCTCTTAAAATTATTGAATTATTTTTGAAATACTAAATTGTGATTCTATAAAATGAAAAATACAATTATTATTAGATAAAATCATTTGATGTGAAATATAAATAAAAGGGTTAAACAATTTTTATTAAAATTTATCGATTACAAACAGTTCATACTTTTTATTTAATTAACTAAAATATTTTTATCTCAAATAACGTGAAAAAATATTTTAATTAATTAAATAAAAGTATGAACATTTGTTGTTGGAAATAAATAAAAAATTAATATTTTTGTTGTTGTTGTCGATCATTCTTCTTTATCTTTATATTTTCAAGGTCGTGTTTGGTGTGGAAGTACTTTCACCAACCATAAGTTTAGTGCAAGGATCACGAAAACAAAAAATCAACCAACAAAGCACAACTTCCTTAAACCTACTTTTCTTCTTCTTTTTTATCATCTAATTAATTTTATTTTAATTAAACGACTTTTATCTCTCTGTTAAGTCCTTTCTTGTGGAATTGTTTCACGGAATCAATAAAATATAATATATGCCAATGAAAATATGACAAAATTGTCAGACAAGGATAGGCATCTTCATTGTCTTCATCAGTAATACTCGTAAGCTTAATAAGACTTGATTAAATTGAATCAAATAGAATTTAAAACAAGAAACTAATATTTTAGAATTTAAATAAAAAATAACATTATTCTATTGATGATATACAATTTTTTTAAAAAAATAAATTTTGCTAATGAATACTCGTACGACACTTGTTAAGTTATATTTACTATTTATAATAATTTTTAGTATTTAATGTAATAATTAATGACTGATTTTTATGAATTTCAATACATTAAAAATTATAACTTATCAAATATAAAAATTTTAATGAGTGCCTAATAGCATTCATTAGTAAAACTTTCTAAAAAATAATTTCATCAAATTTCTTCATTATTAAAACACCAACAACCTTTCAATTTTGAGCGTATATGATATTATTGATATAATTAGTATCTTAATTCATACATATGAGAGTTTATTTTAATTATTTTTAACGTATAATGTTGTTCATTAGTTTGAAATTTGATAGTATCAACTACTTTGTTATCAATATTATCGCCTAAATTTTACCATTACTTTTCTATTTTTGTAACATCTATATCAATATCTTTAAAATCAAATTACAACTCAAAAGCATAATCTAATAAACAATATATATAACGCTTATATATATTAATATATTTTATAAGATATGCCTTATGTGTTGTACAAAACATTTCATACATAATATTTCTAACAAAATACTTATGTTAATAAAGTTATGCATACGAAAATGCAACTATTCTGTAAGCTACTCAAATCTTCCAATTTGTCACATTTCATTACAAATGCACACATGGGAGGTTATATGAGAGTAGCCATTCTTAATGTTGTACCCCAAAAATTCAATTTGTCACATTATGACGTTTCATTACAAATGCACACATGGGATGTTATATGAGACTAGCCATTCTCAAAGTTGTCGCACAATTTTGGCAAACATACATAACTCGTGAGCAGTGGACAACCATAGAATATGAATTATCGATCATGATCGATCAATTCCTTATATATGTGAGTGTGTGGATTAAATATGTGTATTCTTTTAAAGAATGAAACCTGTATTTTCCGTGTTTACATCTAATAAATTATTAGTTTAAAGTAAAGTAATACAATACCACATAAGCTAAAAATGAAATATAACAGCTGTTAATTTGCCATTACTTGATATTTATTATAGTAATTAATAAATTTTTGAAAAATTTATTCCTTCTTATATATATATTCATTCAATAATTGCTACATTACTTAGATTTACGTTACAGAAATATATATAATGCATACCTCATTTTTTATAAAAAAAATACATCTAAATCTTTTTGTCGAATATTTTATAAATTGATCAATAATAAATTTTAATAATTTTAATACCTACAGTCCAGAAATTATACCTAATACATCCATAACTTGCATGTATTTATTACTTATGTCAATTACTTGCATACTTTCATTCAATAGTTGCTGGATTTAATACACAAATAGTCTTATAAATTGAGAAAG
Organism: Trichilia hirta; assembly: GCA_035221805.1. Classification (NCBI taxonomy): domain Eukaryota; kingdom Viridiplantae; phylum Streptophyta; class Magnoliopsida; order Sapindales; family Meliaceae; genus Trichilia; species Trichilia hirta. The sequence continues at coordinate 17,017 of JAWDEX010154686.1, read as the reverse complement.
TCTTAGAACCATGGGGCGAATAAATTTATCTTTGAGGCAAATTTAAGAATAACCCATTCAAATTTTATTACTTATGTTTCGTTTATTTTGATCTGCCATAGTCTTATTAGGAGAATGACTTTAATCCTTGCCTACTTGTGTATGGTGATCGATTTCTTTCTTAATTCCAGCAAACTCCTATGAGTAGATTCAAAACTCTTTCAAATATTTCTTCCCTACTAGTATATCTTAGCATTTTTATTGTAACACTACATGCCATGTATCCAATAATATTTTTTTCTCTTTGTGTAGCCATCTTAAATTGGTCTAATCCATCACATAATCATAATATAGTGGAACATACCCACATAAAATTTTCTCTTAATTATTTGATAGGTGCCATCTTTTCAAAAATTAATTAATTAATTAATTAATTAAATTTTTTATATTAATTTTTTTACTCTATTTTTTTTATTTCATACAAGATTATATTTTCATGAAGCCATCGATTGTATCTTAGATTCTTTTAAATATTATTCTATAACTAATTTATTTTAACTTACCTGGGCCTTGTTAAAAAAAGAGTTAACCTTCAACCATTTGTGTAGGGTTATCAATAGGAATAAGTTTTTCGGATTTGGATAGGTTAGAGTTCAAATTTTAAATTAATCCAGATGGGTAATATATGACAAATCATTCAATCCGCAGTGATTAGAATTATTTAATTTTTTGATTTGGGATCAAATTCAAAAATATAGTTTAATATTTTTAATTTGTGTGTTATTATTAAATTTTTTTTAAAATATTATGTTATTTAAAAATAAATTGGTTTCTTTCTACTAATTAAAATAATAAAACAAATATAATAAATTTAAATTTAAATTTAAAAATTAAATTAGATAAGTTAAAATACCTACTACCCAAATTTTAAGAGTAAACCTAACAATCATTTAAATACAACTATAAATTCAATCACTTAAAAGTATTAGTGTACACATTCATACAAATTTATAATTTAAAGATAATTAAAAAAAATAACAAAAGTTAACAATGAAAACAATGACAATTTTAAAGCAATTCCAAATTCAATCAAGCCGATGCTTCATCCATGTGGATGTTTTGACACTTACACAAAAAAATATCAATATAATAAATTATTTAATAATTTTAATTAAATTTAAACAAAAATATAATTGGTGATATATAATTATATAAACTCATACGAAGATCCAACAATAAATAAACACCTCATTAAATTAATATAATATTTTTAATTTTATTGGATTAGTTTGATTTTGTAATTTAGATCGAATCCATTCTAGAAATCAAACTAATACTTTCTCTTTGAAAAAATTCAAACCAAAACCAAATTAAAAAAATTTAAAACCAATCTAAATGTCAGTTTGCATTAGCATATCTTCACATTTTTTTATTATAACATTACTTTTCAATGTGTTAGATAATTTTTTTCTCTCAAGGTAATCTTCAATTGATCGATCATAATCACAGCACATCATTATACTGACTTCATTGATAGCATAAATCCATATAAAACTTTTTCTATGAAATCCTTACTTGGTTGGTGTCATTTTTACCTGAAAAAAAAAAAAAATAGATATGAGGTAGTAACCTTAAGACCTCTTAAAATTATAAATTTGTTGAATTAAATACACTTTAATTCTTAAAATCCAATATCTATTATAAGAATAATTTGATTATTTTAATAAAAATTAGAGATCTATTCATATATATATATATATATATATATATATAAATTTGGCTATTCATATAACGATCTGATTTTAGAGGGTAGAGAATAATGTCGGAAAGAAAAAGTTTGAGTGACTCTTAACATATTGTTAAAATAGTTATAAATAGGAATAAATTGACTAACATGTCAAAAGAAAAAATTATTATACTATATATATGGATTTAAAATTAAATTATCAACAAAAAATTTTTGAGATAAGTATTAATTTATTATTAAAAATAAAATTGCACGATCTTAAGAATTTGACTAAAATGAATAATATTAGATCAAATTTTATCATTTATTTATTTATAAAATATAAAATTGAAGAACTTGAATATTATTATTGCAAATCAATATACTTTGTTTTATTGAAAATTTTAAAAATATAAAATAAATTGTTATAATTATATTTGATGAGTAATTATCTTAAGGGATGACATCATTTTTATTAATTAGAGAGTAGCTCATATTTGATACCAAAGCGTCCATAATATTATTCATATTTGATATAAAAAGTGTCCGTAAATTTAAATTCACAGGTACCGTAAAATAAAATTATTAAAAAACTGTTTGTACTTTTATTTTAATGCTTAATTGTTTAAATTTGTCTATTTTAAGTAATTAAAATTATTTATTTTTTAATTTAATGGACTTTTTCATACACTTTTTGCATAAATATTTTTTTTACTTAATTATTGATGAAGTTGCCAGCTGATTTTTCTTTATTTATTTCTTTTTTAATTATGGGCCATAGAATTCTATAAATTTTTCTTTTAATTATCTTGAGTTTAGAATAATTAAATATTATACATGTAAATTGCAAAATAATAATACAAATTGGGCCGTACCCAACCTCGAGTTTCGAAAGTTTGGTGTATTTAGTAAAACTCATATCCATGGGCCCCTTCAAGGGCCTTAAAAATAGGCTGCAAATTTAAAAGCCGGATCTCTTCGACATACTGTCTTGTTTAAAAACTTGTTTAAACTTTATTGAAATTTTTTTTTGAAAAATATTATCATTACTTTTATTTCAGATCATTTAATTTTAAAAAGTAAATTTCACGTATGATTTAAAATTTATTTAGAATTATAATATTTTATTGTATTGTAAAAAATAAAATTAAAAAATAATTTAATAACATTAACTTGTAAATTTTATATACTTTTATATTAAAATTTAATATTTGATAACTAATGCTATCAAATAGATTTTTAGTATTATTGAAGTTAATTTAGAGGCATTTTAAAATCTTTATGTATTGATTTTATTTAAAAATATTGAAATATTTTTATCTATTAAAAAATATGTAAATTTTAGTTATGCGTGCTAGAGATTGAGTCAAACAAAAAAAATTGATAACCACATCTTGCAGGTGTTAACTGATAAAGGAGTTAGAGACGTGGGATCACGTTCCTGGTTCATATTCCTCTTAAATATTATCCAATGAAATAATAATTTATCAATATTTGCTTCTGATAATGAAAACGACTCCGTTTCTGTTTGCTACTCCATGAAAATGACTCCATTTATTTATTTTTATTTTATTTTTCTTCATCAAAAATACGGAAACAACTATTTAAACATGACACCCATGAGCTGGCTTATTTATTATATTTTTCCATTATAAAAATATTTTATTAATATTATTAAAAACTTATATTATTATATTTTTTTATTTTCATTTCTTATTTGTAAATAAAATATTTTTAATTTGTTTATTGACAAAAATTTGATGTATTATGTAATTTTTTAATTAATTAATATAAATTATTTTAAAAGAATGAAAAATTTTGGAGTTATAATTAAAGTACCCATCTTCAAAAAAGTAATGCAATAAAATATTAGACAACAACTTAGACATATGATCTTTGAAATGGTCTTATGACTCAAATATTTCTAAAAATGATTTCAGCTTTTAGAAATGTGAACAATAATTTCTGTCTTTTTTTTAATTTTTTTTTTTTTTTTTTGGACAATTCAGATCAGTTGTAAATCTTTGACGTAAAAGTATAAAACATTATGCACAAATATAATGACATTTTTTAAAGGAAATTTTAGAGAGAAAAAAATAATAATTTGCTTACATGATATAATAAAAACTTATTTTATTGTATCTATTCATACTAATACTAATTTTATGAAATTATTATGCTGATAGCCCATAGGATTATTATGAAAAAAAAAGTGATTATTTTTGAAATTAAAGTTTAGTTTGGAATATTATCATGTTAATATACTTTGTTAAGATTTTTATATTTATTATTTATGTTAATTTTAAGTAGTTAATATAATAATTAATAATAAATTTTTATGTATTAAAAAATATAATTTTAGGACAAATATCTTTTTTAATTATGATAAAAAAACCCGATTGGTTGCTTTTACAAATTGCAGTTTTTGGATTCAACAGTTGAATTAATTTTACTTTCAATTGATTAATTGAGGACCATTCGGGATGTATATAGATACCTAATGAGCTACCAATCCCATTTTCTTCTCTCCAACCTTATCAAAATTAGGTCCGGTAAAGAGTTTGGTGAAAAGCACTTATTGTAAAAGCACAGTATATCAAGAGGTATGAATACTAACCTTCGTCTTTTAGTTCAATATTCTATACAAAATTTTCGGACTCACGAGATAAAAATAAAGAATTTTTGTTCAAAATTTTGTTTGTACTGTATATGATAATTGATTTGAATTTGAAATTAATAAATTATTTATTGACTTTTCTCTTTTACGTGTCAGAAAATCACTTTTTCCAATGTAGACAACTAATAAATAAATTTAAATTCTAAATATCTGAACATTTCCATTAATGAGTGGTCAGATTTTTTTCTAATTTTATATTTTATTAATGAGTATTTTAGAACAGTTGTTAAATATTTTATATTTATTATTTATAATAATTTTTTATATTTAATATAATAATTAATAATAAACTTTAATAAATTAAAATATAATTTATTAAATATAAAAAATTTTAAAAATATTTTAAGAGTTCAAATTTTATTTTGATTATGCACCAATTAATTTCCTTTTCAATATTTAATTTAATATTTGTGTCCCTGTCTTTAAAATAAAATCAACCAATCTTTCCAGTTTCCACCAAAATACGACAAGTCGGCAAGCTTTGATCCTTCTCATTTTGCCATATGCAGTTCCCAATATTCGAAGCAAATTAAGCAAATTCCATCTGTTAATAATTAATTGACAACTATATCATTTAATATGATAACCCGAATAATATTCTTTAATAAATTATTATAATACTACGCAATAATATAAATAAATAAAGATTTGTTTTCAGTATCTTCTTCCACTTCAGTTGTATCTGGCCCGAACATCCCCTTCAACCTTTCGATTAGTAAATGGTGTTTGATGTTTTCTTTTTCTCGTTGCCTTGTTCAATTTAGGTATATCAAGATCAACGAATGGAAAATATTTTTTTATTTTTAGATTACAGTTTTGTAAGCATAATACCACTGATAATATTATTATAGAATTTAAAGAAAAAATTATTACAAAAAAATACAACTATTTTTTATTTGAATTTAGGAAAGTTATTAGGAAAATATATGAAAATAATTCTATATTTAAAAATATTTAAAAAGATAATCATAAATTTTTCATTAAATAAATTAAAAATATATTTTTTAAACAATAATATTTTCATAAAAAATAATTATTTAAATTTAAAATAATATTTTTAAATATAATTTAAAATAACAATTTTAAATATAATTTAAAATTATATTTTTGAATATAATTTAAAATAATACTTTTGAACATAATATAAAATTATATGTTTTAATAATTTTATAAAAATATTATTATATAAAAAATATACTTTTAATTTATTTAATTATAAATTTTTTTATCATAATTATTTTAATAATTACGCTTAAAAAAAATAGTTATTTTTATACTTTTCTCAAGTTATTATGCCACAGACAGACCAATCACCACCGTTGTTATAAACAAACGAAAAAACAGGAAACAAACATATGCTCAGTTCAAAAGAGGAGAGCATGCACGTCATGTCACATTAATTAAAAACAAAACAAAACAAATACCGTGAACTTGAACAATAAGCTTCTAACTTAGCTTGAAAGAAATTTGAAGCAGGAAACCAAGCAAAGAAACAAACCCAACGAGGTTTCGTTTTGGCGGTTCCATTGGAACACTATATTTTCATTACATTTCCTATCGCGAATCGTGGAAAACTTTTCCTTTCTTGTTCTATCCTTTTCTGTCGTCCATTCTTGGTTATTTCATTGCAGAAGTTCAAAGACAAATGGGGTTTATTAGTAGTATATTGGGGATTATTGGTTTTGGCATTGGACTTCCTCTTGGACTTATTGTTGGGTTCTTCTTCTTCATATATTCTAAGCCTAAAGAAGTTGAGGTATCATGGAATATATTTTATCTGGTTTAGTTTGATGAATTGATTCTTTGATTTTTGGGGCATATTATTTTGTATTTGATGGAGTTTTATCGAATGTCTATTGAATTATTTATATACTATACTAAATTGGGTGTTGGCCAATAAATATTGAAAATGTATGGAGTCGTACAGTTTTACTTTTTTCATCTGTTAATAGGGATACTTTTTTTGAATAAAAAGAAGATTAATTGATAGTTGTAATTGTGAAGAAGCACGGTGATCAAATATTCACTGAAATTCATACATGCAAGTGTTAAGAAAATAAAAAATAAAAGCGGGATTTTCTGGTTACATGTTATTTCTTCAATGGGGATTCAGATGTAGAAGATGAAATAATTTGACGGATTTTTTTATCAATGCTTTTAGTTTCGCACTAAGAGACACCAAAGATTGGGATTCATTCGTCACAGCTTATTTTTATTTGTTTGTAATTTGCAATTTTGCCTTCATTCAACTTTGTTTCCACATTGACATGCCTGCATTTCAGTTGAAAAGATCGTAAAATCGCTGCCCTTTTGCGGTCTGTATTGACTGTTGGCAATTCCCTTTATAAGCATTTTAGTTTAAAATTTAGATGATTGTTTTACATGTTTTGAATACTCTTATAATACAGCCATCAATCCTGTCTCTACTTGATCTTTCCCATTACATGCTTCAGCCAAGGAAATATTTTCTTCTTCATCTACTGAACATTTCTGACCTTAGAACGATTAAATGATTCAGTGACATACGAATATCGTTTAAATTGAATTAAAGCAAATGCACTTCTTGAATGGAGTCACTGCAGAAATTTTAGCATTCCCTTGAATAGTGGTAAAATCTTCCAGCGGTTTCTGTCAGAAATGTATGAAATTTCCTCTTTCTGAACTAGAAATGGATTTTGTTCGAGTAACGTAAATTTTAAGAAGTACTGTTTTTAGATGTAAAGAACGAGAGTGAAGCACAGTTCACATCCTAGGGGAGCCTGAAGTCACAATTAAGTAGAAGCATTGGTATCATAATTTTTGTTTCCCTACAACTGTAAATACATTACATTTATAGACTCTTCAATGCATTTTTATTTGACGCTTCATAATCATTAAATTCTGGAACTTTTTTCATAGCAGTTGAAATATGAGATTTTATATATGCCCGGATGAAACTTTATTTCAATAATATTTTAGTTATTATTTTGGACTACCTGATGCAGGATCAATATGTTCAGCCGATTCGGGAGTTAGATACCATTCCGTTGTTCGACCTCTTACCTGAAATTCCATTATGGATAAAGAATCCTGATTATGAGCGAGTAAGTATCAGAAATTTGGCTTAATTGAAAAGCATGGAAAATATCTTCATCTTGTTTATATTATAGTTAACTGTTATTTGTTTTCTTATGTTCTTATGATTACTATTTTGTAGCATAAAGCCAGTCCTTCTGTTGATTACGTTAGTATGATTGTGCAGGTAGACTGGCTAAATAAGTTTCTGTCGGACATGTGGCCTTACCTTGATAAGGTGGTTTCTTAGCTCAAATATTTTGAAATTTATTGGTGAATATATTAAGCTTCAGGTCGTTCTTACTTCCAGGCAATTGGTGGTACCATAAGAAGCACAACACAGCCAATATTTGATGGGTACATTGGACAGTTTATGATAGAAGCCATTGAATTTGAGAATCTAACTCTTGGAACTCTTCCTCCAACAATTCATGGTAAGTTCTATAAGGTGTACTTATTTACATATACTAAAGCTATAGGGAGATGAATCTGGAAGATCCAGTTATTCAGTCACGTATAAGAAACTGAAATGTCTTCTTTGCTGAACAACTATTTGTGGATTACAAGACAGTATTAGCCTCTGTGACAGGCCTTCATTCAGTTAAATGCTTACAAACTTTTGCATTAGTTTGCTATGTCGTACAGCATTTGCCCTCACCCTTACATTCTCATTTGTTGATACTTTATACACAAACTTAGTCGGATTTGAGTGTCCTGATGTGAGGATTAATTTGTTTGTGAATTTCATACACAAACTTAGTTGGATATGAGCATCCGGATGCGAGGATCAATTTGGACATGAACTTTGGGAATTTATGGAAAAATTATTGTTGAAAGTTTGGGAAACTGATATCTCCTTTCGTAAAATTAAGAAAAAAATAATGTACGCAGTAAATCTGGAATGATATATAAATATCAAGCATTGCAAACTATTTAGGCTTACTCTTGATTGCAATATGCCTTCTTTCTATTTTCATTTAGTTTATTGTCAAACTATTAAGTACCAGAGACTAGTAAAAGCTTTTCATTTTGGTTTACTTCATGAACTTTCAGGTATCAGAGTCTATGAAACTAATGAGAAGCAGCTAGTAATGGAACCAGCAATTAGGTGGGCTGGGAATCCCAACATTGTTTTGGTGTTAAAATTGTTGTCTTTTCGAATTACAGTTCAGGTTAGAATACACTAAAAATAACAAATTTAACAGAAGAATGAGTGGTTTTAGTTCCCATAATACACAAAGAAGACACGTTTGACTTGTACATTGAATGAACTTATTTGCAGATAGTGGATTTGCAAATATTTGCAGCACCAAGGATAACTTTGAAACCTCTTGTTCCTACCTTTCCGTGTTTTGCCAACATTGTGGTGTCTTTAATGGAGAGGGTAAGCAATTTTCTATGCGCAATGAAGGATTCCGATTAATAGATTGGATTAACTCGTTCTTGTATGATGATTTGCTTTGATATATTTGCAGCCACACGTAGATTTTGGAATAAACATACTTGGAGGAGATATCATGTCAATACCCGGTCTTTACCAATTTATTCAGGTACTGCACTGTTGATTATTCCTTGGGTAGGAATTGGATACGGATACAGTTATTTGAATTTGAACTGTTGGTTGATGTTTTGTTTACTTAATGTTTGCATGGTTACGAATCAACACTAATTATTCTAGATTCTTGCAGAAATATATCCAAAAGTTTGTTGCCAGTCTCTACCTCTGGCCCCTAACATTTGAAATACCTATTCTTGATGCTTCAAGGTAATTAAGTATCAGAATATTAATGTCTTCTGCCTTTTAATAATGTATCCTATTTTGTATTTGAAGAATTTGATTTATGCATGAAGTATTAGTTTTGCAAGTTGAACTGAGAAAGTATAAGATTTCTTCTTGTTATTATTTGTTTCTGCTTTTTATGAGAGAATTATTTTTGTAATATTTCACCAGTGTGACCATAAAGAAACCTGTGGGGATACTGCATGTGAAGGTGGTGCGGGCTTCTAAACTTTTAAAGAAAGACTTCCTTGGATTGTCCGATCCTTATGTCAAACTAAGTCTGTCTGGAGAAAGGCTGCAAGCTAAGAAAACCACTGTCAAGAAGAAAAACTTGAATCCTGAATGGAATGAGAACTTCAAGCTAGTTGTGAAGGACCCTGAATCTCAAGTTCTTCACTTGCAAGTCTTCGACTGGGACAAGGTTTTTAACCTATGCACTTTGCTGTTTTAAAGAGAAGAATGGAAAAGAAGAAACTTTTGGTTTTTACAATGAGTAAACTGTCATTTTCTATCTGTTTAATTACACACAGGTTGGAGGACATGACAGGTTGGGAATGCAGTTGATACCCCTTAAACTACTCAAGCCCCAGGAGACAAAAGAATTTACTCTGGATTTGCTCAAGCACACAAATATTACTGACCCAAAAGACACGAAACAAAGGGGGAAAATTGTGGTTGAATTGACCTATGTACCTTTTAAGGAAGACGGCTTTAAGTTTAGTTCATTATCATACAAATGTAGCAACATGGAAAGTGCAACAGATAATGATGAGGCAATCTTGAGTGGAGCAGGTTTGCTTTCAGTTACAGTCCAAGGAGCTGAGGATGTAGAAGGAGAGAATCACAACAATCCATATGCTTTAATCCTTTTTAGAGGAGAAAAAAAGAAGACGAAGGTAAATTTTCTTTTTCTGATATTTACCAACACCAGACACGTGTCTTCCAAATCGGTGCACCCTGGACATAACACAAACACAATTAACGAGTCAACTTACTTGTAGGACTCCAATCATGCTAGAGATGGAAATGGATCAATAGTAAAATGATTTTTGGTTGATTGAAATTTTCTGTAAGCTGTAGTCTTTCTTGCAGGGACCTTCAGCTGCGAAGTCTAGTTTAAAAGATTTGAATTATTTTAAAACAAACTTACAACCGAACTATCAACTCATTTTAATTATGGATTTGACATTTTGGAAAGAAAATTCATATTCTAGTTTACTCTTTTGCTATATTTTGGTTCTAAAGATGATCAAAAAAACTAGAGACCCTCGTTGGAATGACGAATTTCAGTTTATGTTAGAAGAGCCTCCATTGCACGATAAGATCCATATTGAGGTTATGAGCAAACGAACAGGTGTCAGGTTTTGGGCAAAGGTATCCATGTCCCTAACTCTTTTTTCTAAATTTCTCCAGAAGCCAGTATGTTTGGAATTTTAGTCATCTTCTTATTTTTTTTTCTTTTTTGTAAATGTAGGAATCGTTGGGATATATTGAAATTAATCTAACCGATGTTTTACACAATGGACGCATCAATGAAAAATACCATTTAATCAACTCAAAGAATGGCAAGATACATGTTGAGATAAAGTGGACAATGGTGTGATAGACCCTATGAAGATCAATTGTATGCAAGTATACAACTTTCAGAAATGGGATGTAGGTAAAATGTATGATATATGTCTTGAGACCATACAGGAGAATTAAAAGAGACAGACTGCTGGATTACGGAGGAAAGAATGAAGAAGGATATAAAAAAGAAGGTGATTGTGAATAGATTGGGGCAGTTGTACGAAAATGTTGTTCAAATATACTGATCATGTTGATTTTGGATGCAAATATTGATCACTTTGAATGTAATATGTTCTAGTCCAAACATTAAGATTATTTTTCAATTTAATTTAATGGGGAAATACATAATGTTTCTGAAATTAATTTAATTAAAATCTCTCACTCGTATATAATTTTTTATCTTCCCTAAATTTTTCTTCTTTTTGTAATCTAATCGTGCTAAATGCTCAAAGCAATTCTCAACAATAACTTGGCATCTCATTTTAGAAGAAAAATAAAATAAATAAAACCACAAGAAGCCCTGATTGAAGGAGATATTTTTGCAAACATTTATTCACATTTTCACTTTGTATGATGAAATGAACCTACATGTTAACAAGCAAGATGCATGTACCATCGTATGTGTCATGATAATTTTCTCTTTCTTTTTCTAGAAAAAAAAAAAAATCCCTTAATGAAAAGCATGTTGGGACATGACGTAAAATATTTGGACCCCACTGGAGTGCATGGATTAGGTTTGACTTGTTGATAATCATGAATCCAACTGTGACATCATGGTTTATTAAAGTTTTCATCATATGATATCCTTGAGAGAATATCACGATAATTAAAATATTTTATATGTCACATATTTTGTATACACATAATCTTCATCTATGCCAAAGTTTAGGAATAAAATTTATTCTCCAAAACTATAGTGCCCTCCTTAAGATTAAATAAAACGACAAATATCATATAATTTCACTAAATGATGGATGTCCTCTACCTTATATTTCGTAATAAAAACTATTATTAGATTTAAAAATTATAACAAATATCCTATATCAAATTAATTATTTTATTTTATTTTATTTTTTTATAGTATAACAATTATTATACCCCTAATTTTTATAAAAATATAAAAATTTAAAAAATTATATAAAATATATGAAATTATTATTAAAAAAATTATATAAAATGCATGAAAATTAATTAATAAAATTTATATTTTAAAAAATAAAAAAATTATAAATTATAAATTATATTTTAAATATTTTTAATTTTTATAAAATTATGAGTATAATAATTATTACACAATAAAAAATATAAAATATTAAAAAAATTAATTTAGTAAGAATATTCGTCACAACATTCAAATTTGAGGGGAGGTTTTATAGCAAAACATAAAAAAGGAAGCTAATTATTATTTAATAAAATTATAGGAGTGCATTTTTCATTTTTCCTTTAAAATTATAAGAGATGAGAAACCTTATTGGCATTCCAAACACCACAAAATTAGAAAATGGCCCTGTAGATTATATAAAAATTAATTAATTTTTGAAGTGCTAGACATCCCATATCCATTAATCAACTACCAAGGTGGGAATAGAATAAGAGAAGTTCCCAAATAATTATTTTAAAAAATAAAAAAAAAAGAAAGAAAGAAAAAAGATAGAAAGAAAGAAAAAGAAAAGGTCAGCTTTCTAGTTGACTTACCCTAGAAAGTCTGGCAAAAATTTATAGGCAGTAAAGGGAATCCCATCCCTTCTCTCTTTCTCACAAAGATGGAATTTTTATGAGAGAATTCTTTGTTAATGGATCTCCATACCACTCATTGCTATGGAAACACTCATTATTTTCTTCTCTCTCTCTCTTTCTTTCTTTTATAGATATCACTACTCACTACTCACTAGTTGTGTGAAGCATGTGTGTGCTCTCAAAAGCAGAGGTAAATTTGAAAAACACACAACAAAGTCATTTTCTTTGTTCCTTCTTGATGTTGTTTTGAGTGGGAAAGGAGAATATATTATTAACTTTTGCATTCTAAAAGGATAGATCATTTTTTCTTTTAAAAGGTTGGCTTTAGAGGAGAGTAAGGAAAAAAAAAGTGAAAAAAGAAAAAAAGTTGGTGGGAATAGGAAACTCCACTCTCAAGATACCATTCATTCGAGTCTTCCTTTAAATTAACGATGCAATATTAACAAATTTAACCATGCATGTCTATTAATATATAATTGATTAATTATTTATCATATCAATTTATATCTTAATTATTTATAAAAATAATATTATTCAACCGTTTATCCATAAACTTTGAAAACTAGTGTAAGTATTCAACAATACTCTTTATTCCACAGCGGAATCAAAATTAAAGCTCCCCACAAATTTTCAGACCTAAAATTCCATTCACAATTTGTCGTTGCAAAGTGAGAGAGAGAGAGAGACATACATAGATGGTGGAGAATTTTAGACTTTTTGATTGAGAGAGAACCAAGTTCCATATGTTAATGCTTCAAATAATAATAATGGGCAGTGCTGGATCCAATTCTCAACAATTTCTGACTTGTATTGGTCACCTTGGAATGATATGAAATGGTCCATTTTTTGGGGTACATATACCTTATCTAGAATAATAATCCACACTTTATTTATTGCTTCTTAGACCTTATTGTCCTTTTACCAACATTCCATTGTAATATAACAATCGAAAATTCCCTCTTTTTCTATTTTTGTTTCTATTAAATAGACATTTTTTACTTATTCCGTATCAATCAAAGTCTTCTCATCTCCTTACACTTCCAATTACAATGAATAAAACCTTATTCAAATAATATACCATATTTTTAAATAAAATAGAAGAATGGGTTTCAATCTAAAGAAATAAAGTAGTATAATCGAGGTTATCAAGACCAACTATAAGGAGATTATCAACGAAATTATAACTGCCCATATAAAATTCAAACTAAGAGGCAATGTTGAATTTTCATATGTGCGCTGATTGTTTTGACCATTGAATTAGTGCTTGTTTTGATGGCATGCACTTGTGGTTCATAGACCAATGATATAAAATAAAAATAAAATATATGAAAGTGGAAAAAAAAGCTAACCTTTATCTATTACCCTAAACTACATACCTTGAAATCTTCCGATTTATTTATTTATTTGTTTAAAAGAGTTTTTGATAATGTTAAAAAATGTTTATAAAATATATAAAAATATTCTCTTGTCAATTTTATAATATTCAGATAAGTTTGATTAGAAAAATACTTACATTGAATTGAAAAAATATATGTTTTTCACGAATATTTTCAACTAATTAATTTTGATTTTGATTTTTGCTCATAGAATGTTAAAAAAAATTAATTTGTATTTATATTTATATAATAATTTTAAGAACAAAAAATCATGTACAAAAGGTTTCAAATTATTATTTAAAATTATCATTTAAAAGAAAATTTATAAGCAAACAATTATTTAAAGAAAAAAAAGAAATAAAAATAGAGAATAAAAGAGAAACCCACATACGGACAAGATCTAAGAAATGTCAACAGGGGTTGACATGGACGACAGCGATGATAGGCACGTGTAGCAGACTTCTCATCATCATAATCAACATCTCATGTGCAAGGAAAGGAAAATAGAACACACATATAATTTATTTAATTAATATTTTTTTTTTATTATTATGATTAGGAAAATCCTACCACATTTTGTCTCATCATCGTGTCCAACTACAATAATACATGATCATGATGGGGCCCATGGCCATCCCCATCTCAATATTATCATAAAAAAAAAAAAAAAAATCATTCATGTACTATTTATTTAATTAATTATTTTCTCGAATTCTTTTTCTTAAATGTATAATTGAGAATGAGATGAGACCCTCAACAAAAAGGATATCCAACTAAATAACTTTATATTAATTTTTTTTAAAAAAATTTATTAACGAGTATTTTTAAAACATTTATTAAAAGTTTTATATTTAATAAATTATATTTTTTAATGTATTAAAATTTATTATTAATTATTATAATAAATATAAAAATTTTAATAAATAATTTTAAAACACTCTAAAATTCTTTAAAAAAAATATTTTAAGATTCAGCGGATTTGACTAGTGACAATCATCCACTAATTCACTGACACAAAGGCTTGTTGTCAATGGTGTCATCCATTTATAAAGTGGGAAACAAAATCTTACGTGACTATTGAAGAACCAAAATTTTCAAATTAAAATGTGAAATAGATTATTACAAGATAATGAAATATTGCTAGATATGATTGAAAGTTTGAAAAAATAATATCATTTTATAGATTTTATTTTTTTTATAATAATATTATTAAGATAAAAATAAAATATAATATAAAATTGACATTAATTTCATTCCAATTTTGTCCTTCTATTTTGTTTTAATTTATTGTAAGAAAACATTATTGTGAACATATTCAAAAGTCGGACACAGAGAGTTGAAAAGATGAATGCTAGGGCCTTGTATTGTCAGAAATACAATATATCTCAAATTTTAAAATAAAATATAAATATTTTTTAAAAATAAAATAAAATAAATAAATAGCTAAATTACTCAGGTAAAAATAATACAATAATCACTATTTCTTATTAAGTATAACAATCATAATATTTAACTAATTATATTATGTAAAAAAAAATTATTCTAATATAATTACATTTATATATTTATTTTTTATTTAAATTCCAAAGAAAAAAAAAGCAAAAAAGAGAGATCTACTATGGTAATAAAATAAAAATATAAGGGCATGAAAGGAAATACACATCAAAGAGGCAGCATAATTGTATAAAGCAATTTGCTTTCTCCTATTTAACCAAAACGTGCTTTTTGTTCAGAAAAAATTATTTGTGTATATTCTCGCCCTTTACTGCTCTCAGGGTCTGTCCACAAAACAAACAAAAAATCAAACCAACGAAGGTCAAAACTTGAGAGCAAAAATCTCTCTTTCTTTAATGGCGGCCAAGAATAGCAGCTTTAGCTTCACTTCTCTTCTATGGCGACTCAGTCCCTTCCCTTGACAATTTAGCTTCTACCCATCACGCATTTTTTCTTTGAAATATATGGAAAAAAATACATAAGCCAATATAAGGCTAGAACTCCGTCAGCTGTCCGTTAAAAAAGACCTTCATTAAACATCTCAATCTTCTCTTGATTTTCGTGTTCCCATTTTGACTTTCGTCGAAGACCCATTATCTCTCTCATTCCAAGGACTCTTCTTGAAGAACCAAACCAAACCAAACCAAACCAAACCATAATCAAATCCCAGAACCAGAAGTAAACAAGCTTCAAAGTTCAATTTCTTTTCTTCATTTTTAACTTGAGTTGCAGCTCAATTTCTTGAGTTCTTGATTTTTGCTTCTGGGTTGTCACTTGGTTGGTCTTTATTAAATAAAGATTTAATCTTTAGCTCATTTTGAAGTGAAAAATGGGAAGCAAATGGAGAAAAGCAAAGCTAGCTTTGGGTTTGAAGCTTTGCGTTTATGCACCAAGAACTCTAGAGGAATCACCACCGCCGTCTTCGGCTGACTCAACTGAGAGATTATCTAATGCCGCTCTGCTGTCTCCTGCTAATTGGGACGCGTATTCTCGGCCTATGACACCGACGCCTTCTTCTCATGGCTTGAGGTTGTCCAGAAGTGGCAGCAAATCCTCCAAGGTTTGTTTGCTGTAAACTTCCAACCTTTTCTCTCTCATTTTCTTAATCTCTGAGATGGACTGGTTTTGAACTGTGGTCTTATCGGTTGTGGTAACAATGGGGCGAGAAACTAAAGAAAAGGAGATTCTCGTTTTTCCTTTTCTCTGTTTTGGTTTCTTTGATGGGGTTTAATGTTATTCTGTTGTTCCCTGTTTGGCTGCTGAGAAAATGAAGTAACATAAGCAGAAATAACAAAATGAGGAGTTCATCGTATCTGTTTACCTTTTTATTTGTCTGTTTTAATTGGGGTTACTAAATATTGATGTTTTGCTTGTTTTGTTTATTTTTTGATGTGTTTGATATTTATTAAATGAGAATTGGAACTCAATCAGGTTAACTTTCCAGAGAGTTATACTGAATTGTAGCTGAATGAATATTTTCCTTTCTTGGTTGACGGAAAGGAAATATCCGTGTTTCAACAATTTATCTTCTTTTATGTTTAAACATTTTCCCATTGAAGCAAACAGAGAGAATATCTGAATTTATTTATTGTGCTCTCTCTCTTGCGGACCTAGACAAATAGATT
>JAWDEX010154646.1:3326-20808 GCA_035221805.1 Trichilia hirta | reverse complement strand
GGGGTACACCTCATCCCTAGCCCTTACCAACAAGGATCATATTTATTTTTTTTTTTTTTGAATATAAGACTTATTCTATATAGCTAAGTATGCTAATGGGGTACAACTCATCCCTAGCCCTTACTAATAAGGCTTATATTTAATTTTTCTCTTTTTTTTCTTTTTCTTTTTTTATCAATGCCCTTAGATATTATTTCAAATGAAATCGTCAAAACAAATTCTCTATTTACAACCCACAATCATATGCTAAAGTGTGTGTGTGATAAGAATGGCTCATAAAACTCTTGCATAATAAATTTATAAAGAAACAAATAATAAAATGAGAATTTAAAAAATTCAAATAACTCAAATAGAAGCAAATAACAATACCTTATTATAAATTTAAAATATATAATTATTAGGATGCATCTCAAAGATCAAGAGGAGAAGAAATGATCCCTTACTAAGCCAGAAGTCGGATGCTTGCTTCTCTTTTTTAACATAATAAATACACTATAACATAATAACTCTAACATCATTTAACATCAATTATCCTTATCTTATTTAATATAAGACATTATTTTAACATCTTATTATAGAAAGATAAAGTATAGAAAATATTACCTGAGATAGAATTTTTACATAATGAAAATCTGCAACAAATAATATTAAGTATGGATAAAATTTTTAAAATTTACAGAGGACAAAATTGGATTATAACAGTTGTCATGTGTGGATCCTAAGGGCCGGGTGTGACAAAATAAATTATCAAATAATTTAAATCATATATAATTGTCCCAAATTTAGTGCCTTGAGTCTTGTAAATAAGACGTGGATAAAATTTATAAAGAATAAAATTTATGAAGGACAAAATTAGGTTGTGACAAGGGCTAATTAACGCCTAATTGAAAACTTGAATTTAGATTGAATCAACAGAATCTCAAAATTTTTGATATTGAGCCAATGAATCCTGTCTTAATAATCATTCACATTTTAATATAAATAATACATAACTAAATTAACGTTAATATACGAGATGTGATTGTCTTGTATTTATATACTATATAAAGCATATGTATCTGTACTACATAACGATTATGAGTTTTCAAATTAAAGGTATACTTCGCACACTAATATAATTATATGACGAATCATTGACAATTCTTCTGTGTAATACATCATAAATTTAGTCGTGCTTGAAAAATAGTTTTTTTACTGTTAATCCACGCTAATATCATAATAACACGATTGTCGTATTACCTGCATTTATATTATCTCATGATATTCATCACAAACATTCAGTGTTCTTATTGTGTGATATCGATGCGTAGTCGATATTATTTTTATAGTGAATAATTTACATAATCAAATTATTTGAGTATTCGTATGCATACTATATTATTAGTTTGATTAGAAAAAAAAAGTAATATACACATATAAATAAGAAATAATTTATTTATTAATAAATATATATATAGTATATATTATATATAGTAATTTAATATAAAATGTCTAAAATTAATAATACAAATAATTGTAAGACATGCAACACCAACACACACTATATACTTTAAAAACAAACTGAAAAAGTATTTGATTATGCAAATTTTTAATAGGACTAGAATATTTCTACGCTTATGTTTAATATCTGAAATTTTTACCTTGCAACAGATATTATTTAAAGTTCACTATATTGCAATATCAACTAAATTTTAGTTTAAAATATTATTTTATAGCTGTTATAGTTTAAAAGTCACTACACTAAAATACTAAATATTTTTTATGTCTCATTAAAGTAACAGTCACTCATTTGCTCAAAAATTAAATTCCTACTTGATAATATTAATTGAGATTATAATAATAATATTAGAAATACAAATTCTAATATAATTTTTTTTTGATAAATATAAAATATTATTGTAGTAATTTATGAAAAAAAAATTGTACAAGAGAGATTCATCTTAGCACTAAAAGCATACTCATTTTGGCGGTGACATTATTTTGTACAGCTTGCACGCTGTAATGACCCCTGGAACTTGTAAGGTGTAAAAATGTTTATTACTTATAAAATATTAAATTTTATTTATTATTATTATTTGAATTTAGATAAATAACAAATTTAATTTTCTATTCTATAACTCAAAGGATAATATTATATTATATTATATTATATTATATTATAGTTTATCAAAATTTGTGTCAAAAATTTGTATTTCCACTAATGACCAAAAACATGCCGACGTTATACGATAGTACGACTCATCGTATTAAAATGATGCCTATAAGCAATTTGGATTGGGTCTTCGGGGTCCCCTTGTTTGTTCGTTGAGATGAATGTCAAAGGAAATTTCAAACAATAACCCCTAAGAAATTCAGGCAATGAAGTTGGTAGTTAGTATTGATGACGACATGGTGGTTATTGTCTGTTTATGACAGTTTGCCACATTGGCAATACATGCCTTTCTCATCTACAGAACGGTTGGTTGACTGGTCTAGGGCCGGTATACGGCCTAACTAGGGACCTACCTGGCATAACTCCTGCCGACACTTTAACCTTTTAATTTTTCTTTATTTCTTTATTGATAAATAAATTGAAATAATTTTAATTATTTTTTTAATTAAAAAAAAAGTTTTAATATTTACATATACCTTTATTAATAACATCAAATTCGATAATACATATAATAATATAAAATATTAAAATTTATAATTTATAAAATAAAATTAATTATGATTAATAACAAACTCTCAAACAGTGTCTTTTTTCATTAAACTCTCGTATATATAATAAATTAAAAAATATTTATTCTCTATTTTAAAAAAAATAAAAGTTTTAATAATTAAAATGAGTAATTTTATAATAATTTAATCGAGTCACATTCTTTGATGCTAACTCATATTCAACTTTGATATAAATACGTATCAGATTAAAAATATGTTTTTTAAAATTTTTTAAAAAAAATTACGATTATTTCCATACATTTGCTAATAATTTAATGGTAAGGACTCACTAATAAGAGATTGAATTTTATATATGATCATTTCAATAATTTATTTTATTAATAATATAAAATTAAAATTGTTTATTTTAATATACAATAGATTTTCATGGTAATAATACAATAATAATAGTTAATATATTATAATATTAAAAAATTAAATTAATTAAATAAAAAATAATTCATAAATGTACACAAGAATCAATGAACAATAACAGTACAACGAATTCTTTTAATATAATTTAACAAATGTGAAAAATAATTTTAAAAAAATTGAAAACAGTACGATACTACACTGGATTTGATTGTACCGTATTCTAGATTCTAAAGCGAAAACGGTCATGGTCAAAGTAACAGACCAAACGTGCTGTACAGAGCAGGTGTGGTCTGCTACTGCTGCTACTAGCCTTTAAACATATGAATAACTTTAAGGGTTATTTTATGGTACATTAAGTTTACAGTACATTTTCTATTTTTTAAAACTTTTAATTATAATATATTTTTTATTTATAATATAATTTATTTGAAAAAATATAATAATAATAATAATAATAATAATAATAGGTAAATGAAAGCAAAAAAATTTATAATAAAGTTTACAGTACACGGAATCCACCCTAGCATCACCCTCCAACAAATCTTTTCAACTGTTAACCGCTCGTCTCGTATCGCATTGTCTGGTATCTTCTCGTCTCGTCGGAGATATTTTCAAACTTATTTATTTATGTTTCCCTCCACGTGTCAACATAAATTTCATTAAACATTGTCATCCTGTAAGAAAACGCCACATTGGTCGATTTGTCTAGATCAATGTCGTCGCAAATTGACAACTTGCTTACCTCCACGTGTCAACAAGGGTAATAATTTGGTGCATTTGGTAATAACGTATATTCTTGTACCTTTTTTTTTTTTTTTTTTTTCAACTCTTCACTTATGATTCGCAATGCTTTTATTATATTCTTAAAATTTTTAAAAATCATAAAAATACAAAATTACTCCTTTATACTATTGTAAACAATTATGTCGAACTCTTGTCAGTAGATGTGGTTGTGTAATAATATTATCCTTTCCTATTTTTTATTATTTCTTTAATATGATAATAATAATAATAAAATAACGTAATTTCAACTGCAAGCATGAATTGTGGTAAAGCACTTACCTGAATCTATGGATGATTTCATTTGTCTGAATCGGTCAGTCAAAACATGAGGCGTGTTTCTGGTTTGTATTATTTTAAACAAGTTATTTTATTATATTTAAAAAATCATTCCAAATATTTAAATTTAATTTTAATTGATAGAAGCGCTATAATTATATATAGTGCTGTGAATCTATTATAGTTTGCCTTTTCATTTTTCTCAATTATTTTGTTAATTTTTATAATCAAAAATTAAATAAATAATATACCCAACTATATTATAACACTATTATAGAAATATAAATAATTTTTTATTTTGTTAGATATGAACGTCAATTTGATCCGATTTTCACAATTTGATTAGACCCTTATCACATCTATATATACACACACATATTTAATCAATTTTGGAGTATTTGAATCCTTTCAAACACCTCGCGACAACTTTGGCATGAGTAGAGGTGTTGAAAATATTTCTCAAACACATAAAATAATTGTCCCAATGTTTGTTTGTTTGTTTGTTTTCTGAAAAATGAATATATAATATCAAGAAATAAGTTCTTTGTCTAATTAGCTGATAATTGAAATGTTTGGAGTCTTAGTAATTACTAGAATTCCAATTAATATCCAAAAAAGTGTGGCTTGACCCTTTACACTTGTCTATATATTTGTAAGAAATTGATCTTTTTTTTATTTTTTTTTATTTTAGGACACTTACATATGGACTATATTTAGATATGATATTAGTTGCTCTACATCTCTCATATATATATTTATGAGAGTTTAATCAATCTTATTGTGAGGCTTTTTATAGCGCTTTATTTATATATGTCATATTTACGATCCTAATTTCATTTGGTTGTATATATTATGGGATTTTTCACCTTTTAAATATTTGTGTAAGCTTGATTTGTATTATTTTAGAGTTGTTATATAAGAGTTATAAAATTTTTAAACAAAATAATATGATATAGTTATATTAATGATAGAGTTTTAAAAGAATTTTATTCCTTACAGAGGACTTATTGATTAATAAAAAAAGTAGAGAGGGATAAATCATAATTTATTAAGTAATTATTAACTTTTACTTGAAAATTAATTTTTATTATTCTTTTCTTCTTATATTTGATGTTTTAATGATTTTATTTTATAATACCCTCAATTCAAAATAAATATTAGATAATAAAATTCTTTAAAGTTAAGTTCGATGGGATGAAACATTTTTAGAGAAGGGCTACATTCTCTTTCATTATTTTTGTAAAAAAAAAAAAAACAGAGAAAAAAAAATCCCTATCAGTATGGAAATAAATATAGCATTTCTTTTAAACTATGTTGTTTTTACTGTATTTTAAAATTAAAATTAAACAGATATATGATAATATTAATTTTTAATAAAACACATGTATTTTTAAGGTTATTTTGTGTTAAAATATATTAGTGATATTTATCGATCCGAGACCTATTCTAATTGAAATTTTTTAACTTAAGATGTTATTAAGCAAAAGACCTGGTTCGGCTCTGATCACCTCGGTATTTCAACACCTGTTTCGATTATTGAAGCGACCCAACATCTTTATTTCAAAAACGGGAGTTAAGGATGAGATCGATAAATACGCTATTTAAGTAATTGTTCAAGTGTCCCATTATGTTAGGATGTGTCGTGCTCTGCAAGTTGCAAGCACCCATTATTACACTAGACCTAATGTAAAGAGTGGTGAAAAGATTAACCCAATCACCATACTTACTCCTGTCTAATCAAACTCCCATTCTCCGATATTCACATTTGCAGAGACTCTATAAAAGGTGAAAGCAATACATAGAGTGGGATTTTTTCTCGAAAGGGCCATTTTTGAGCGATTAAGAAAGAAATTTTGTGCTCACAAATATTTCTCAAGTCTAGCCTCCTGAGTCTGTAAAACACTCAAACACTCATATTTTTCGTCTGTTTATTTGGTTCTGCACCATTTACTGACTTGAGTGTCGGAGTTTATTCAACAACAATCCGGCTTCACTCCTAACTCGTTTTTCTGTGATTTCATGTAGTTCCTGAAAAAGTTCTACGTCGATCGCAACAATAAATCTATATAATGTGCTGAATTTTCCGTCCCTGAAAAATTTAGGTACCAACAAAATACATAATCAAACTATTTTATGAAATTTGATGGATCCAGTTATAAAATTTGATCAATCAAAATTACTTGACCCCATATATTCGATCGGTTGAATTTCAAAATTTGATAAAATAAATTGTGAATTCAAGAAAATACAATTATCTACCAAAGACCAGGAGTATATATTGAGAATGTGTGGATATTTCAAAATACCAAATTCTTTGAAATTGTTGTAAAGACTTTGTAATAATGATATATATAGAAACACTTTTAATATGAATAAATACGCTAATAAGAAAAATCCTTGCGTGCACAGAATAAATCGGACCAAACTAATTTCAAAAGTACATTTTTCGTTATTGAATTAAGATATATTTCTAGAGGGTCTTGATTTTTTTTTTTTTAGTCAAATGTTCAGATTTCTTTTGCTGATCTACAATTATTGAAATCTTACGGCAATTGCGCCCATTTTATCTTAAGGTTATACTGTCTTCAAACCTTGTTGCGTTAGTGATAGAAATAGTTTACCAAAACAATGCTTGGCATATCTTAGCAATCAATTTCATTGTGTTACTGCTCCTATTGCAGTAAAATTAATCTACAATAATATAATCGACATTACAAAATATTCATTTCATGTATTCGTAAACACAAAAATTAAGCATATCATATTTCATTAACTTGACCTAATGAAATGATGTCAGCTCAGTTGATTGATCTAAGTTAGTGGGACATTCTGCATATAAATTTTCCTCATTTTGAAATCTAACGTAGGAAACAATTGCCAAGTTTTTGGTACTATTTTTCAAATCAACCATTCAATAAAAGACCTAATTTAAAAAAAAAAAAAAAAAAAAAAAAAAAAAAAAAGAGAGATTGAATTTTCGGGTTGGGGAAAGACGGGTTGGAGTAAGAAAAACTAAGAGTGAGAAAATAGAACTTTCCAACTACCATACCTAATACAATCCGATAAGTTGGAAGATTTTATGCATTGTATAGGCAAGACAAGGGCATGTGAGTTATGATATGATACCCTACCCGACCCTACCCCCAAAGCCTTTGTTGTTGTCTTCGGTCCCCATTAATTGTCCTTAACAAATTATGAAGAATCACTTCTCGTCAATACCGTCACTAGAAGTAGAAAAAGAGGAATCACTTTTCAGAAAAAGCACTTCTTATATAACATTTTCTCTTTGCATGCATGCATGTGGACTCTTATCTTTTCTTCAGAAGCAGTACATGTTACCTCGAATTCTACCTCTTTCCATAACTTCAACCCCCAATTTTTTTTTTTTTTTTTAATAAATAATACGCTTTGACTCGACTAATATACATTGGTGCAACGTTATAATAAATTGAAATATTAACTTAAAAATATAAAAATTGTAACACATAAACGATATTATTAAAACCAGTGTTGAAATTTTAGAAGTTGAAACATATATGCATATAAATAACTAAAAACATTTTTAAGTAAAAATTAAAATACAAACAATTTTGTTAAATTAAAGTTGGTGTAACGTTCCATGAATGTACGATAGTCAATCCCAATATGTATAATTTAATCTAATCTCCTTTCATTTAATGCCAAATCTTTTCTTAATAGAAATTAGATGGATTTGGGGTCTGTGTTTCCGCAAATTTTGTCTTCCAAGAAAGGCAAAAATAAAATATACACACATAGAAATATATGTGTGTATTTAATTTGTTCTCGTATTGTTTGTCATTATTGTTGATGTTAGTTAATGTAACATGGCCTCCATTATAACATACATATAAAAATAAAATCTTTTGAGATAAGAATAATCATGTGAATTTGGATTTGATTGAATGTGCATGTGACCCATGCAAAATTTTAAAAGAAAATGACTTTAATATTTCTTGTGGTTCTATTCATCACTTGATTCCTAATTTGATTAAATGAGTAGCAGTAAGAGTAGGTGAAGATGGATGGGAGATACAATTGCTCTTGTTCTTAGGAACGGCAATTATATATTAAGTTGATAGCTAAGAACATAATAATAGTATTTAAGAATATGTTGTAAAAGATTAATGAATCACATAAAATATAATTCGATTTTAAGTTCCTGTATATCTAAGGTCTAGGAAGTTTGATGGTCCGAGATTGAAGAAACAAAATAAATAATATAAGAATTATTATGTTGGTTTGAACGAGAGATCTTAACTCTAATATTATGCTAAATTATCGTTAGATTCAGAAGTTTATTGACAATTCAAACGTCTGAGTCGTAGTTTGCATTTTTAATAGAATTTGAATGTATGCACCTGAAAATTTTCTGTCCATTTATATCTCTCTCTTTTGTTTTAGATACCTTTCGAAGCATAGGACAGCATAGCATGTGAGTTTGATTTGATGTAAGCGAAAGCAAAGATGATTGCCACTGTAAGCCGACAAAGAGAGAAATCTATGAATCATCATGCAAACCTACATATATAACATTCATTCATGTTATATATGTTGGTTTGCATGATGATTCATAGATTTCTCTCTTTCATTTGGTTTGGACAATGTTGAGTACTAAGACTATATTTACCTGTATAGATAAGACTATAACACAATCATTATATAATACAAAAGAAATAAAATGAATAATTGAATTTCACTTAGTGAAATTTGATAAATCTCGAGAAAATAACAATTCTTCACTTATATAAAAAGGCTCCTTTTCTCATATTAAATGCGAAAGTCTATCACTATAACACGACTATGATATATACCTAATCAATATAACACGACATAATTTAAATTGAAAAAAAAAATTATAAAGTCTTAGTCAAATCTAATGATAAAATTAAAAGGTTAGCCCGATCCCAACCCTAGTCCTAGTCCTTGTCCATGTGACGGGGAATCCCGGGCGGCCGCGGTAGTTATGGAAGTTAAAGTGTCTACTAAATAAAATTATTTTAAATTTTTTTTGAAGTAAATAAATTTTTTACAGTTAGACCCCAATCTCATTCTCAATCCAAATAAACAAAGTGTAAAAATTCATAAATCAAGGCGTACATTAACAAGATAGAGATCACTTGGGTTATAGTATTTCTTATTTTTTTAACATTTTTTCCTACAATTTTTAATTTATAAAAAGTATATAAATAAAATTAGAGAATGAAAAAAAATGAAGGAATAATAATAAATTCGTCTCTTAAGTATAGTAAAAATGACTGCATTCACGTCTTTAATTTCAAAAACTACATTTACACTACTCTTTATCAATAATAAATACTATTCTATTTATACTCTTTCATCAATTTAATTATTAAAATAATATTATTTGAGACTAATTTTTTTTTTTTGGTGAAATTAGAATTTAAAATTTTGTTTAAATATAATTTATGCCCTCTTTAATCAAGTTTAACTATTAAAAAGATTTTATGAATAATGGGCTTAGATGATGTAATTATTAAAATTTATAACTTAATTTTAATTTTATAAATAATAAAGACTGATAAACTTTTGGCAAAAAAATTCACGAAAATGTGGGAACTGCCATTTTTCTTATACTTTGAAATTGAATGTCATTTTTCTTAAAATGACAAAAAATGTACAAATATAGGTAGAAGTATTCTAACATTGCTCCAATAAAGTGTGATTCTCACAACATTTTAAAACTTTTGTTCTAATAACTAAAATTCTATCAATTCATTCATTCATGCATTCATTCATGCCTCAAATTCAAATTCAAACTAAAACTTTCTTCCTTACCCCATGTGTCAAAGTTTCTTTTTCCAATCACATCACATGCCAAAGATTATTTTTCATTCGTCTTTTAAAAATCTTAGGAATATGTTTTCAAATCTTAATACATGTGCTATCAACGTAAAATTTTGACTTTTAATATTAACAATAACCCTCCGATAAAGATAAAAATTTTAAATATAAATTTTATTAAAAATGGATACTATCAAAGACTTTATTATTTTTATTTTTAAAGTATTATATAAATGCCACAATTTTAATGAAGTCTAATATACTTTTATGATGGTATATATTAAGAATTTTTTGTTTTTTTTTCTTGAAAGGTTAAATTTTTAGTATTTTATTTTGATATATTATATAATTGTTAATAATATATTTTTAGGATACACATCAATATTATTCTTGAAAGTGTAGAAAATTGGATGGATTACTCTTTCATGGAGTCTTCGTTAGTCATGGCTCAATTGTCTATTAGTAATAATGTGAATAAAACTTTATGTTTCTCATGTTTCTTGTGAAGGTAACATGATGGCAGACAAATTTGTTAACATGGAAATGAGAGTTTCAACGATAAACTGGTGATGATTTTTAAAAAGTCTTTTATAAGATTATTTTTTAAATTTTTAATTATTAATTAATATTCTTTATCAATGTAATATAATATAATATTAAATCTTTTGGACATTACAAACGACGATAGTATTATAAAGTGCATTAGAGATTTGAATTTATGATAGCTACAATATTATTCTATTCTAGCTTGTGATTAACGAGTAAGTCTTTTAGGAATAATATGCATCTTGAAGCCAAAGTAAATAATAAAAACCCTAGTTTGTAATTGATTTCTCATAATAAAAATGGAGTCGTGTAAGAGATATCTAGCCCACCCAATTGATACAATTGGACCACATTGCCAAATGATAATAATAACTTACTTAATTGCAAGCGATTTTGGATGAATTTTATTGTATTGGGTATTTGTATTAACTAGCTTTTGTTTATGCTTTTATGGTTAAAAGATCTCTTCATTCTTCATTCACACATGATTATGTCACCAAAGTCAAGATATTTTCTTCTTTACTCATGACTATTGATTACCCTACTCCTTCCTCTTTTTGTTATTATTTATCACCCAAGTTCTTCTAGTCTGTTGAAATACGAACTATGTCCCTAAGTTTCTCACTTATTTTAATTAAGTTCCTATCATTAATCATAACCATTAATTCAATTTTGATGCAAAAATAGTAATTTGATCGTTTTAAATACTCCTTTTACTCTTGTTTTACGATTGTGGTAGTTTTTCATATTTTAAAACGATAATAAATATTATAATATTTGATAAACACCAATTTTTGATAGTGAGACCTTATTTTTTCTTATTATAATTTCATTGCACAATAATTTTAATTTTAAAAATACAAATCCTCAATACCAAATAAAATCTTAAATATTAAGTCATACATCAAACGAACTAGAGTTAAAAATTTTAATTTAAATACAAATATAAAACAATTATTTAAAAAAACACAAATATGATATTATAATTATTTGCATAATTTTTTATTAACCTAAACTCACTTATTATTTTCCAAATTACCATCTTTAATATTAACTATAAGTTTTTTTGAATTAACAATTGATTAATCATGTATTTAGTAATCAGAATTGTACATTAATAATAATAATGAACGATATGATCGATACTCATTGAACATAAATAACAAAGTTATAACCTTTACAGTATTTTCATGGGATCACAAGGATTTGATTGATAAATAAAAAACCACTTAGTTTTCTTAAAAGGTAATTAAAAAAGAGAAGAATACTAAATAAAATTTGGTCACTATTGAGTAAGTAAAAGAGTCAATGGGTCGAAATCGTAATCAAATAGGATTCCATAAAGATAGTGTGAAAATGCAAAGAAATCAACATCATTAAAGTAGGCCGTTAAGATTAGGTATCATAATCAATTCTCAAGTTCATATGACGATAATTAGATATGTTAATTAATTAACTAGAAAATCAGCAAATAGAAATATCTTATCCATTTATCCTTTCTTACTTACCCAACCCAAAATTGAAAATGACTCTTTCTTTCACCGACTTATCATCTATGCAATTCCTCTCTTTCTCTCTCGACTCCAAATGGAACATGTAGCACCAATTCAAATGGAGAGACGTGTGAGAACATATTCTATAATAAATATATGTAAATTTTTTTCATTATCCATAACTAAATTCTTTTTCGTGCTTTATAGTTTCTTCTTCTTTGCTTATTCAAAGAGGTTGTACAATTAGACAATGACATTTAGTAGAAAATTCTACCATGCAATTGCCGCCATGTTAGAAATAATTCTCTCTATCTTTTCTTCTTCTATTTTTCTTTTGAAAAAAAAGGGTTAGCCGCCGAGGTATAAAAGTATAAGAGAAATGAATAACGAGTGTTAATTGATTTAATCGATAAAAGCATTTAAAATAGTATAAAAGGATTTGAGGTTTAAACTCTGTTCATACCGGGTTAAAGAGGGATTTTCTGCCTCCATGTTTAGGTTGGAGGTTTCACAACCACAATCTTATTGACAAAATTAAGCCCAATACTTTTAACATGTAGGCCCACTAGAGTAGCTCCAACATTTGTTGACAATAACAAATGCGGTGGTGATATTTATGCAATCAACATGAAGGCAAAAGGAAATAGGTTAGGAATAGAGAGGGAGATTCATATTAAATGGGTGTGGTCCTCAAACATAGGAAGCCCAATAGAAATAATCTGACTCTACTCTATTGCAATCCACACAAATAAAGAGGTAATTTGGTAGAAGCCAGAAGCCACAACAAATTCAACCTTCATTAAATGTCCGTTGATCAATATACCTCACTCATTTTTTCAAAAATAGATATGTAACTCTTTGAGGAAAAATTTATGTTTTGTTTGTTTTGATCACACCCAAAAATAATAAAATATCAAATTTTAAATTGAAAAAAAAGGAAAAAAAAAAAATTGTTATAGTGTTTGAGACCACGTGTTTTAACTGACTAATATACTAAATATTTTGAATCTTTTGATGAAATTTTATTTTTTTACAGAGTTATGTAACTTCTAATGCGAAACTAATCTAGCCGTTGAGGTCCATTAAGGTTGAGGATAACTTCTTGTTTTTGATAGCAATGACTGTAAAATTATTTTTTAAATTTTGAATAACTCTCAACGAAAAGCAATCAATCTAAAATATTTAATTATTAGTAATTTAAGATTGAGGTTAGTAAATATATTATATTATTATATATTATTTTATTTTATTTTATTTATTTGTTAAATTTTTTATTTAAAAATTTATATTTAGTATTTAAATAGTTTTAAAATTCTAATTATTAATTGCTATATTTTAAAAATCAGACTTAGAATTAAATTAATTATTAAAATTTTGTTGTTAATATCTTAAATTTTAAAATTAAAAGTATTAATTTAATTTTATTAATTCAAAAATTCAAGTTATTATTTAATTAATTATTAATTTTTTAATATTAACTACTCAATTTTAAAATTTAGAGGTTCATAATTTAATTTTGTCATTAATTTAAAATTTTAAATTACTATTTGATTAATTATTAAAATTTTAGTTATTAATTGTTAAATTTTAGAAATTAGAGTTAACATTAAATTAATTGTTAAAATTTTGTTTTTAATATCTTAATTTTTAAAATTAAATGTATTAATTTAATTTTTGTTAATTAAAAAATTCAAGTTATTATTTAATTCATTATTAAATTTTTATATTAATTACTCAATTTTGAAATTTAGAGATTAATAATTTAATTTTGTTATTAATTTAAAATTTAAAATTAGTATTTGATTAATTATTAAAATTTTAGTTATTAATTTTTAAATTTTAAAAATTAGAGTTAAAATTAAATTAATTATTAAAATTTTTTTGTTAATATCTTAATTTTTAAAACTAAAAAGTATTAACTTAATTTTTATTAATTTAAAAATTCAAGTTAGTATTTAATTAATTATTAATTTTTATTATTAATTACTAAAATTTAAAATTTAGAGGTTAATAATGTAATTTTGTTATTAATTTAAAATTTAAATTAGTATTTAAATAATTATTAAAATTTTAATTATTAATTATTAAATTTTAAAAATTAGAAGTTAGTATTTTAATATTATATTTTATTATTATTGACTTTAATTGTTTTTGTGTTACAAAGTTAGAATTGATTTAAATTTTTTTAGTTGATAATTAATTGTTGTTGTTAATTATTTGGATTGTTATTTATTTAATTAATTTTAATTAAAATTATTTATATTATATTATATTATTATTAAATTTAATTATTTTTGTATTAGAAAATTAGAATTGATTTAAATTTTTTTAGTTCATAATTAATTGTTGTTGTTAATTATTTGAATTTTTATTTATTTAATCAATTTAATTAAAATTATTTATATTGAATTTTATTATTATTGAATTTAATTATTTTTGTGTTAGAAAATTAAAATTAATTTAAATTTTTAATTAATAATTCATTATTATTAGTTATTTAGATTGTTATTTATTTATTTATTTTAATTAGAATTATTTATATTATATTTTTTTGTTGTTGAATTTAATTATTCTTATATTAAAAAATTAGAATTAACTTAAATTTTTGCATTAGGAAGTTGAGTTGAATTTAATTTTTGTGTTAAAAAGTTATAATTTAATTTAATTATTATATTTAGAACTTAGAATAAATAATATATAAATTTGATTATAATTAATTGTTAAATAATTAAATTAAAATGACACACCATTCGTCATAAGGGTCGCATGAATTTTCTTATAATATAAATGAATCAATATCCCCGTTCGAATATTATGAAAATATTTTAAAAGAATAATTTTCTCATAATACAACAAATCTAACAGAAACTATAATAATTGGTTGTAGCAAATAATTTAGATATGAAATATGACAAATTTTTGAAAAAAATATTAAGTTTAATAAAATAAGATATAAACTTTGTAGTATGATGTACGTACACAAAAAAAAAAAAAAAATATTGGTTAGATACTCTCAAGAAGCACATGGTAAAAAATATTCAAAATATTTAAAAAAATTTACAAAAATAAACCCAAATTAAAATAATCTATGGGACTGTTAGTAATAAATTTTTGTTTTGATCTTACTGTATCAAAAGATACAGTATGTCAGTGGTTGATTGTAAATGATCAACTATTTACACAAAGTGAATTTTTATATTTTATTAAAATGATGCAATAACATCAACTCACTTTTAAGAAAATACTTAGGATTACAGTATGAACACATATATTTAAAAAATTGAGGAGATGAACTAAATTTTAATTGTTATTTTGGAATCAAATAATTGTATATTTTCATTAACATCTAAAAATTAAAAAAGTATTAATTATTTGTATTATATTTGTGTTTTTCATGCCCCCGCCTGTGGGATTCACACGTGAAAACTACCACAAATTCTTAAAATACGCTTTAATCCCAAATATGTCTTTTAGACCTATAAAGCTATTCAGATACCTGTCTTTATGCAATTATAAACATATACTCTCAAATATTTTATCAATTATTTTACAAACATAACTCATATTGTCTCTCCGAGACCTTTAGAAATTATACATCAAAATAAGTAAATAAAAGTGATTTCATATTATACCAATCGCATAGTTTAATAAATATCATTTCAAAATAATAACATATAAAGCAGTTTACAAATATTTAAAATCATATAATTCAAATGTATTAATTTTTATATCATAAAATCTTTTACAAAACATCTTCAGTGGACAATTTTATCTAAATATTAATCTCAATCTAGGTAAAAATCGATAGTTCTAAATTACTCTTAACTACTATCACTAACATGCTATCTAACTTGCACTCGATCACCTGAAAATGAAGAGTGAGGGGATGAGTATACAGGAGTATATTCCTTAAGCAAACTAAATATAAGTAATACACACACACACACACACACATATATATCAACTACATAGGAGAAAAATCAATCAAAATGAAATATTTGAATTAATTAAGTTATTATAATAAAATATTTATAAAATAAAAAAATGAGAATTAAATTAATTTATTAAGTAAAACTTTTAAAATAGTCAACAAAATTATTAGACAAGCCACTTTTTCAGCGATCACTTTAATCAAGAGCAAACCTGAACCGTCAGTGAGTTTTTCATGCATATAAAATAATGAATATTTGATAAAAATGTAGTTTATATATATATATAATAAAATACATGATGCGTGTTCAATAAAAGTGTAGTTTGTATAATGAAACTCATGATATATGATTTTTTTAAAAATTTTTGCCCATCACTAACGTTGGCCTAAAGTAATCTGTGAATCCTCATACGACTAACCTTTACATTCTCATCTAATGAGTCACTTTATCACAAATGAGGCATTACCTCTTTTATACCAATCTCACTGACGCACACACAAACTTAGGCAGCCTTTTATAGGTCTATTCGTAGGCTACTTAACTCCGTAGCTATAGTTTTGGTTCTCACGGCCAAGGCCTCCTTGACCCATATCATATATCAAATAAATTAAATAATAATAACCTAGTTATCTGACCATAAAATCATCAAAATCTCATCAATGAGTCAAAATAATAATCCACTATCATAGTCATACAAACCATCATCATTGGCCTCTGACCATGCATATATACAAATTGTAAATCATATATCATAAAAATCATCAAGATATTATAAAAATAAATGTATCATAAAACATGTATTTAAATAAATATTCAGAAATAAATCACAAACAAGGAGACCTTTCAAGTCTCTACCACAATAATAAATTCAATGCCTTCTATGTGATTTTAAATCATATATTTATAATATATTTATAATATCTTATAGCATTTAAAATACAAATTTACTCGAGAACAAAACAACATAAAAGGTTCACTCACTGTGATTGGGAGGGTCTCGTTACTCATTTTTTCAATACTTAAACCACACATACACGATAATAACTTCATAAATCCTATAATTCAACCTCAAATTCAATAGAAAATAAACGTGGATGAATAATAATTATAAATAGTGTCAATAGACAGTATTTTTATAAATTTTCATTTGATATTCATTTTCAATCATTCTACCCTTTACTCTACTCATTTCTAAGTTAACTCATCATTTACATATCCCATTTGACTTAATTCGAGTCTAAATTTTAAAATTTCCTAGACATGATAAACCCTAAATTCTAACTTTTATTAAAATATGAAATCAAATTAAAACTAATCGGATAACTTACCAAAATGTTAGTTCTAGCTTATAGGGACCGATTCTTTACTCGATTGTAGACTAAATTCAAAATACTCCAATTTTTTCCCAAAACCCTAGCTTTTAATTTTCATGTTTATAGCCCAAATTATACAAAATTAATTGTCATAATGAGTTTACAGGGATGTAACAAGGCTATATGTACTAAGAATTTAAAGAAATTTAAAAGAAATGGGAGAGGATTAATTAAACTAATA